>PVHX01022036.1:0-28516 GCA_004024805.1 Geosciurus inauris | reverse complement strand
TTTTTTTTTCCCTCTCTAGCACTTGGTACAAAAAGTTATATGGATTTAGGCATCAGAATGGTTTCATTCCAGTCTTAGACCTTCCACTAGCTGGTACCTATCCAAATTGGTTAGATCAAAATATCCCTTTGAAAAATGAAATAATAATAATATCTACCTCACTGTTTTTTTTTTGAGTATTAAAAATGGGAATGGATAAAGAAAATGTGTATATATACAAAATGGAATATTATTCTGTCTTAAAGAGGAATAAAATTATGACATTTGCTGGTAATTGGATAGAAGTAGAGACTGTCATGCTAAGTAAAATAAGCCAATCCCCCCAAAACCAAAGGCCTAATGTTCTCTTTGATATGTGAATGCTAACACACAATAAAGGAAGTGGGAGGAATAGAAGTTCATTGGATTATATAAAGAGGAATGCAGGGAAGGGTGGGGGATAGGAGTAGGAAAGACAGCAGAATTATTTGTACATAAATATCCTATGTTTATATATGAATACACCACCAGTGAAATTCTACATCATGTACAACTCCAAGAATGGGAACCTAATTAGAATAAGCTATACTCTATGTATATATAATATGTCAAAATTCTACTGTCATGTATATCTAAAAATAACAAAAAAATAAAGACAGGATAGAACATGTGAAATATTGGTATAATAAAAGATAATTATTATTTTTACCTAAAAATTTTACAAAAGTTTAAAATATGAATATTTAGTCATCAGTGAATTCAGGAAAATATTGCAATATTTTCTTTGTGTTCTCCATTCTTTTCTTCAAATTTCATTTCTCTCCTTTTTTGCCTCCTTTATTTCTCTCTTGGTGCATCTTTCATCGTATGATATTTCTTTTTTCCCCTTTTATTCCTCAAAGAACCATTTGCTTTAAAATGTTCTCCTTTTTGAAGACTCTCCTGATTCCATAGGCAAGATGTAATTTATATTTTTTCTCTCCCATCAAGTTCTGTGGTTACTTTTATCTTGCTACTCACTTCATTTTAATAAAATCTTCTATTTATACATGCCTTTATCACATGCTGAAAACTTTTTAAAGGTAATGATCATGGCCATTGTTGATACATCTCTCTTAAATGTGTTATGTTAATTTTCCAGTTTCATCTCCTGCTCTTTCACCTTTCACTTCTTATTTTTTCTGTTCCCTTTGATCCTCTATTCTTGCTTTCCTATTGCATCCATTACTCTCCATCTTATTCGTCTTCTGTTTCTGTTGTTATGACCAAACAAAAACATTCCCAGTACTCCTTTGGTCTCTGCTTCTCCTTGTCCCCTTACTGCTATCCATAAACTCTTACAAAATATTTTTGGTTAACTCTCTCATCTGCTAGCATACCCCTGCACCACATGATCATTGCAGAGCATTTGACAGTTAGTCAAAATTTTAAAAATACCTAATTTAAATCCGTCTTCTTTCACTTCAGACATAAGCATCTTCTTTTGTATTTTGAACATACTTTACTCTAGAAGATATTTTATTCTCTTACACTCATATTTAGGTAAAAGAATATGTAAAACTTAATCTTGTTTAATACATGAATTTATCAAAATGTAGGAAAAGTGTGTTGTATGACCATTAACTTATATACACACGCATTTGTTTCAAATCCTACAGAAATTTAGCTTTATCATTCCCCAATGTATTTAGTAAAATTAGCCTAAATAATATGAATGGATTTCCCTTTATGTATAAGTTGGAATTTTCTTAAATTTTATATTTCCTATTGGACAACTCCTTACCACCCCTTTCTTTGTCACTGCAAAAGAAAATGATGAGAAATAAATTGCCTCAATATTAGTAAAGATAATATCCTAGAATTCTAAAAAAATCTGTTTGTTTGTTTGTTTTGGTACTGGAGATTTAACCCTGGGTTGCTTTACCACTAGCCATATCCCCACCCTTGTATTTATTTATTGATTGATTGATTTTTTATTTTTTTATTTTGAGATAGGGTCTAAATAAGTTGCTTAGGGCCTTGATAAATTGCTGAGACTGGCCTCAAACTTGTGATCTTCCTGCCTCAGCCTCCCCAAATCTTAGAATTCTTAATGCAAAAGATAGATTTACTAGTATCTTATTACTTTTCGTTTTTTGATATAAACTCTAAAATCTATGGAAGTCTTAGTTACCTTATCTGGAATGAGAGGTGGATAGATTACTAATATGTAAGGGCCATTCAAGCATTTATATTTCCTAGGAATAATGGCTGAGCCAAACACAATATCTACTTTAATAATTAACCAAGTTCATAAACACATTATCAGAAATATCTACCTGTCAGAGATCAAGCATGCATATTACAGTACACTGATTTTTATAGCACTCAAAGTGACACAATATATACTTTTTATTTGGTATCATGGGGGGCTTTATTCCAGATCCCCTCCAGATACCAGAATTGGTGAATGCTCAAGTCCACATATTTCTGTATACCTTAAATCATCTCTAGGTTACTTATAATACCTAATACAATGTAAATGCTATGTAAATAGTTGGTATACTATATTATTTACAGATTAATGAAAAGAAAAAGTCTGTACATATTCAGTACATACACAATATGTAAAAATATTTTTGATCTAAGGTTAGTCAAATATACAGAAAGAATTAGAAATGAATTATCTTCTGTTTTAGTGGAGATAATATCTTAGAACTGCAGATACAGAAGACCAACTATATTCACACTTAGAGCATTAACATCACTGTGGTATGGTTTTAGGAGTTTCTTTTTGCCTAGTCAGGAAAGATAGAAAAATGGATTTCTTTCTTGAAAATTTCAGTAATATCATTCCTCCCAGTATCCCCTTGATCTTGAAAGATGGGTCAGATTTTGGCAGGTGGAGGTGAGGAGAAGCAATCTAGGTGGCAGGAACAATGTGAATAAAGGCAAAAAAAGGAGAAATGGAATTTGAGAATAGTGTGTGATCTGATGTGGTAGAGGCAGCATTTCATATTCTTTGTACTGCAGAACACCTGTTTTTTGGAGAAGTTAATGTAGTTCTGTGGCAATGATGTTTGAGAAAAGGTCTAATACCATACCCATATCCCCTTATTAAGGATTCTATTAAACACTATACCACTATAGATTCTGAGGAGTTTTGGAGGAAGGATTTCATTTTGTTTAATTCACTCTTACTCAAATTTACTTGACATCTGAGCCCTTTTGTTTATTGAGGTTTTTATTTATTTATTTATTTTTTTAGAGGGTGTTGGGGATTGAACCCAGTGCCTCATGTGTGCTAGGCAAGCATCGCCTACCACTAAGCCACAACCCCAGCCCCGACATCTGAGCCCTTTTATTAGACTAAATCTTTTATCAGCCACTGGAACTATATTTTGTGGAAGACCAGTTTAAGAAATGCTCAGATGGAGCTTAGGATATCTCTGTATTGGGACACTTATGCATCTTGTTTTAATTCATTATTTCATATTCTAATCTTTGTCACTTTGTAGGACTTGGTTCTTAGCCTTTTGCTCTTATTTGTTCATCCCTTAAGGAGCTCCAGAGTTCTGGTGGCTTCATCTCTCTTGTGGT
This sequence comes from Geosciurus inauris, assembly GCA_004024805.1. NCBI lineage: Eukaryota > Metazoa > Chordata > Mammalia > Rodentia > Sciuridae > Geosciurus > Geosciurus inauris. The sequence goes on along the minus strand of PVHX01022036.1, from coordinate 24,958 downwards.
TTCTGAAGACTACTGAGTACATTTTGTGGTTCCTGGTACTTACCTCTCATTTCCTCTTGATTCCTTTCCTGTGACTTCAAATATTTTATGAATAAGAACCAATAGTTTTTACCTTCTAGCATCAAACTAGCTACTTCTATCATCTTTATGGTCTCACAAGATGCAATATTAACTAATTTTATATGTTTAAAAACATAGCTCAGGAATTGACCTATAGCATGTACTCATTAAAACTGTATTTCTTTTCTTTCTTTCTTTGTTGGTATCCAAATACTTCCAAAGTTCTTAACTTAAAAGTATTTTATCATTTAGATATGAGATATCCCCCAGAAACTCATGTGTGAGACAATGCAAGAAAGTTTAGAGATGAAATGATTGGCTTATGTGAGTTTTGACAGAATCAGTGCATTATTCTCCTAATGTATTAAGTGAGTGGTAACTGTAAGCAGGTAGAGTATGCTGGAGGAGATGGGGCATTGGGGTTTGTGGCTTTGGGGCATATATTTTGTTCTTGATCACCAGAAGAGAGTGCTCTCTCTGCTTCCTGGTGGCAATGTCCTAGGCTGCTTTACTCCTTCATACTCTTTTGCCATGATTCTGCCCCAGCTCTTGTCCAGAGCAATGCAGCTGGCTGTCTGTGGACTGAAACCTCTGAAACTGAGCCCAAATAAACTTTTCCTACTATAAAATTGTTCTTGTCAGTTCTTTTGGTCACAGCAATGGAAAAGCTGACTAAAACAAAGTATTTTTAATTTATCCAAGTTACACAAGCCTCCAAGTTTGTTATTTTTTCTTACCTGCTTACCTGTATTATTCAGCTTCCATCATTATAATGAAATACTAGACACAGGCTAGTTCTGAATAAAAATAGGTTTATTTGGATCAGTTTTGGAAGTCTGAGAATATGGCACTGGCATCAGCTCAGCTCTTTACTTTGTCACTTCATGACAAATAGAAATGAGAGCATTGTGTATTGAAGCAATCAAGTTAATCACATCCAGAACAAGGAGCATAGAGAACTGGGTCTTCCAAACTTAGGCTTTTATATCAGTCCTCTCACGAGAACTACCAAGGAGTCCCAGGAGAATTACCTTTCAAGAGCACATTCCCAGTGACCTCCAAAGGGTCCACCATCTCCCAACAGCACCACCCTGTGGACCACAATAGACTTTTAGGGAAACTCAAGCCACACCCAAACTATAGCACTCACATCCTAATCCTAGTCCACTATGATCAAATTAGAACTTGTTACTATGTTAATACCCTGGCATTCCTACATTGAAAGTTCTTCAGCCAACCAACAGCTTAATTCTTCTAATGAATTTTTAAAAGATATACCAACAACTAATAGACACTAATTGCACTGATCATAAATGAATTTTTACATTTTTATATGTCCATGAATTCTCCACCAGCTCATGATACTATAAAACTTTTCCAGCATCCTAAAATGTTCTTTGATACCTCTTCCTACTCTGTACTCCTCAAAAGTAACCTCTGTAGTGACCTCTATCACCACATATCAAATGGCAACAGCTCTATAAGCAGAGCGGCCAAATGGCAACAGCTCAAGCTAAAATAGTATGTCATTTTCTATGACCTCTATCATATACTTAGAAACACACGTATGGCATCTGGCACCTTGAGGCATATAGAAATAGGTTGTTCTTTTAGTGTGTTTCCCTGTTCTTTTTAAAACTAGACATTCGTATAGTTTGAACTTCTATTATTATGTTGTTCTAAATCTGCCAGGGACTTCCACTGTCTTCTGTTTTGACTTTCAACTTACATCCCCTTCATTATAATTCTATTTTATATAACCAATCTCAGCCAGCCTAACTTTCCACTCTTTTTGTACATGTGCAACACCTTTGTTGACCAGGTGTACTCCCTATTCCATAAGCCTTCTATGCTCATTCCTGACCACCTTTGTACTCCTTCCTTTATATCTGTTCAAGGTTCAGTTCAAACCCTCTCTCTTCTAAGTCTTCCCAGAAAAATCCAGTCTTTTTGGAATCCCTCTTCATGAACTTCTATAGCAAATCTAATCTGTGCTTTCTGATCTGACAGTTAATTAGCCATCACTGCTATTGTTTAGGGTCTGTTTTCCTTATTTGTTATTATTTACACAAGTAGATTATAAGGACTTGAAGCAGGAGCTATGTCATTCTTTTTCATTTTAATAGAAGAGTCTATGATACTGTTAGGTTAAACTGTTTCTCCCTCATCCCCAATTCATCCTCAGCACTTTTTAAACATAAAGTGCTAATGAAATTTATTACTTAAGAAGTTTCTAGTCTTTGGTTCTGGTCTAAGCTGCATTTCTGTAATGCTAATTTGACTTCCTTCTTAATGTCACATAACTAAAAAGTTAGCGAAATCGCTAAAAATTAAAGCAAAAGATATAAGAAAACCAAATGTATATCACACATTTAGATTTAGGCAACAATTACTGTTTGAGTTATGGTAAATAAGGCTTATAGTTAATTTGACCTTCTAATATTTCTCTGTAATAAAAAAGAAGTAGGCAAATATTATTAATTTTCAGTATTGCTTAAAAGAGATAGAGAGAACATATTTGAGGTCTTTCTAGAATTTATAAACAAATATCATTGGATGAAGACAAAGAGAAAAAAAAAATAAGAGACACCAGACCATCAATGAGCTTAAGAAAGATAGAATTTATCTATAGAGAGGTTTAGTCTATAGAATCTCATCTGAGTAATGTTGGTAGAAAAGAGGAAAGACAAAGAGTTTTGGGAAATGCTGCAAAACTCTTACTCACAAAAATTGACATAATATTCTTCATCTAGCTATTTCTGACATGTAGGTAACCATTAAAATCAAGTCAAGTCTTTGCCATGGTAGGTCTTTATTTGAAAATTTGGGATGATCAAGAAAGTGGACAGTGTCTTGGATAGCTTAGGCTGGAAGGATATATAAGGAGAGGAAAACTAAAAAGAGCAAGAGATATCACTCAGTAGCGACTCCCTCTACCACTGATATACTTAGTGTCCGTCATAATACTTTGCATATTTCCCATTGGTAACATAGGAACTAGATTGAACAATCAGGTAAGATGGTTTCTATGGAAACTGGAGTTAATGCAGAAAATAAAATAACTTTAAAAATAAAATTCTGAATTTTGTTCTGGGGGAAATTGAGATGATAGTTCAATGATAAGATCAGATAAAGACTGAGAAATATTAGAAAAGTTGGCTAAAAGAAAATATCTATTTGAAGGCACCAGTATGTTAAAAAGAACCAGTGATATGTGGGCCAAGCTTCTGGAGAGAAGGGAAATATAGATGGAATCTTGACATTTGGCACAGCTCTTCTACTTGGAACATTTGCTAATTCAAACCATATACAGCCTAAGGCCTGAGGAACCAAAAAGTTGAAAAGACTATAGGTAGAGCAGCCAAATGGCAACAGCTCAAGCAAAAAGAAACAAGTGGGAGGTCAAAACTCTAAGCATATTCTGAGGTAGTCTATAAATGGCTAGGAGAACAATTAAGCTTATAATCCCAAAAGCCAATACCCTAAGAAGGGAAAACCAGAAAGATCAACATCATACTAGCTCAAAATGAGAATGAGCAAAATTTCAATTCCTATAATAACTGTCATAAGCAATAATGTATATCATCTAAGAGAAAGATAACATTCATAATATAAAATTTTCTATATTTTTAATAAATATGCCCAATTTCAATGAAAAATATTTGACATGCCAGAAAATAAATGATCAAAAATAGTGAAAAAAGACACAATGTAAACAAACATAGGAGGACTAGATATTAAAATGATCAGACATTGGTTTAAAGAAAAACATGATTCAACAAAGAAAGATAAACATAATAAGCAGATGAAAGAAAGACATCATATGTCATCAGAGTTGCAAATTAAAGTAACAATGAGATACTACCAAACACTTGTAAGCATGGCTAAAATCCAGAAACAAATACCAACACTGATGAGAATGCAGAGCAATAGGAATTCTCATTTGTTTCTCTTGGGAATGAATGGTATAGCCACTTTTGAAGACATTTTGGTAGTTTTTTCTTCCTTTTTTTTTTTTTTTTTTACAAAACTAAACATGCGGTTATATAATCCAAATTATTCTTTTTGGTATTTACCCAAGTGAGTTGAAACCATATGTTCACAAATACCTGCACACAAATGTTTACAGCAGGTTTATTATTAATTGTGTAAACTTGGAAGCAGCCAAAATGTTTTTGTTCATAGGTAAATGGATAAGAAAACTATGGCATATTCATAAAATGGAAATGATAAAATGAAATGAGTGATAAAATGAAATGAGCTATTAAGCCATGAAAAGGCACAGAGGGAATTAAATGTCTATTGCTAAGTAAAAGAAATCTATCTGCAAAGGCTATAGACTGTATTAGTCCAACTATATGAAATTCAGGAAAAGGCAAGACTACTGAGACAATGAAATCAGTGGTCACCAGAGGTTCAGGGAGGAGAAAGGAAGAATGAAGAAGTGTGAGATAGAATATTTATGGCAGTTAAACACTTCTGTATTATATTATAATGGTGAACTATATCATTTTGTTTGTCAAAGCCTATATGATATACGAAAAAAGAGGAAATCCTAATATAGACTGAGGACTTAAGTTAATAGTATTCTATCACTATCAGAACATTAATTGTAGCAAATACACCCCAAGACGTTAATAAGAGAAACTGAGTAGAGTTGAGAGAGTTTATGGGAAGTCACTGTACTTTCTGTCTAATGTTCTTATAAATATAAAAGTGCTAAAAGCAGCCTGATAACAGAATAAATACCTAGGCCTACACCCAAAAACTTGTGCACAAATACAAACAGCAGCCATATTCATAATAGGCCAAAAGTAAAAATAACCCAAATGCTTATCAACTGATAGATGAACAAAATGTGGTACATTCATACTGTGGAATATTACTGCCATAAAAAGAAATAAATTATTGATGTATGCTATAGTATGGATAAAACTTGAAAACATGCTAAGTAAAAGAAGCCAGTCACAAAACCCCACAAAATGTCCAAAGTAGGCAAATCTAAAAAGTAAATTAATAGTTGCCTAGGGTTGGGGAAAATGGGAAGTGAGTTAGTGCTAATAGATTTTGTTTTCTTTTGGGGGCACAAGTGAAAATGCTCTAAAATTGATTTGTAGTGATGTATGCACAATGTTATGAATATACTAAAATCCATTACATTGTTTACAACAGATGAATTGTATAGAAGTTAAATTCTATCTCAACAAAGCTATCATTTCAAAACTATTATTAATGTATTCAAGAAAACAAAGAACAACATGTACATTTTAAGCAAAATATATCCACGAAAAGCAATCAAAGGAAAATTCTAAAACTGAAAAAAGCATTACCTGAAATTAAGTACTCAGTAAATTGGTTTAACATTACATTAGTCAAAACATAAAAAATGATTACTAAAGTCAATAAGAAATAACCAGGGAAAATAAAGAGAGGAAAATGATGCAAAATAGAGAAATAAGTTCACAAGACATGCAGAATAAGTATATAATACTGTGATTACTCAAGCCCACATCACAGGGTTGCAGGGGCACCCACCCTCCTAGAACTACCAGGAGTAACCCACAGGAAAAATGAGTTTCTGGTTCCAGAAATAAGAGAGAAAAACAATAGTAAACTATAACCTAGATACCCCACTACATAGGCTGCACGGGATTGTATTCTAATACAAACAAAAAGAAGTGATACAACTCATGGTAGAGATACTAGGCACTGCTAAGGGTGCTGGGATGGAAGCATTCATGATCCAAGTTGACCATTTGTGAATGATGTTTTAGAAATGGAATAATATAGACAGTTATGAAAAAGGAGAAAACATAAAATGTTCGAAAGCACCAATATTGAAGGCTATACAAAATTTAAAATCTGGACATTTCAATTAATCTGTGTGGATGATGTGCTCATTTTTCTGGATTTGAGTACAATGTGAAGATTCTGTCTAAGGTTTTGACCAAACAAAAGGAGGTGGAATTTTTTTTCTTCTTATGAAACTGCAATCAAATGCTCTACCACTGAATTATACCCCCTTTATTATGAACCTGGAGGAAAGACAAACTTTATAGGTAGCACAAAGGTCCACTAGTATTTTTCCTCACAATAGAGCTCATTCAGGAGAATACGGTTCTAAGACCATAGAACAATTTCGAAAGTAAAATAAGGCTTCAGAGGCTTCACCCAGGATATGAGATTAAGTTTAATAACATATGATGAAGTGGCCATGACACAGCTGGCAGAGCTGGTTGAGTTGTTGAAAATGGTCCTTGAAGCTGCAGGAATTGGACAATGAAGAGAGAAAAAGAAAGGGTAAATCCAAAAGAGAAGAAGGACAAAATTAATAAAGAAAAGGCCAAAATAGAAAAGAATAGCAGTAAACTTGATAGATAAAACTCCATGTTTCTTATTTGAAAATGACTAAATTGGGAAGTATTTGTCTAATAGTATGAAGATATGATAAGCTATAAATAAGGAATAAGATTTTTATTACAAAAGAATACTATGTCAATGCATTTGAAAATCTAGATGTACGTTTCTTTTAAGATCTTGATTCCAATTAATATTACAAAATGGATTCCAGGAAAATATAAGAAATGATCTTATAATCAATATGATTGTATCATAACCTTAAAATTTCCATGACAAACATTAAAAACTCTCTACCTATTTTTTATAAAGGTGTTCATGAATTTAAAATAGAAAATTTTATATTGCATTTACTGTAATTTAAAACATTAGAAATAGTGAGAATTAACATGATTCATTGCACTACTTAAAGAAAAACTATTGAGAATTCTAGTTTCCAGTCCAGCATCTGAGAAACTTGGAAATTGTCACTATATCATAACAAGTAAAAAGCTAAACAACATGAAACCCAACAATTTTTTTTTTATATTTATCAGAGAAATGAGGTACAGGTCAAACTGTTGATTCCCAAGATGACATTCAGACAGGCGTATCCACAGAGTCACAACAGAGCAGAAACTCAGGACCAGAAATCCCTGTGGAAGACAATATTAGAATAGGAAATCCTGAACTGTAATTAAAAAATTACAGAATTTACTCAGCATGGACAAGTCTGTGAGTTAAAACTCCAGAGAGACCCCTATACTTCTGTGAGTTTTACCTCCAAAACTCTACAGGTTTTCACCATGAAGATTAGGGGAAAAGCCCCTGGTGCTTCTGGCAGGAGGAAGGGGAAAGAGGCCATTGTGAAATAAACCAAAGCATCTTGTTCTTCTTAACAAGGCCTGCCCTCAGGAAAAACCATTTTGCTGAAGTCTTACCTATTGGGATTGTATCAAATCCTTACCAACACGGGGGAAGTGAAATACTCAATTCCAGCCCTCTCAAGTAAATTTGTCCAACGTAAGATTTGGGAAAACTTAAGATGTACTTGTGAAGGGCATAAGTTCACTAAGAGATTGAGATTCAATCACAAGACTAGAATGTTTCCATCCTCCCCCCATGTCTCATCATCACGTAACTAAAATCTTATTTGCTTAAGTTCATTTCACCCAGTACAAGGCATACTAAAAAGCAAAAAATGCAATTTGAATGAACAGCAAGCATCAGAACAAGACTCAGTTATGGGAGAAATGTTGGAACTATCAGACCAGGAATTTAAAACATTTATGTCTAGCATGCTAAGGCCCATAATGAAAAACATAGATCATGTCCAAGACTATCTGGATAATGTAAATACAGTGAAAGAAATTCCAAGAAAGGATAAAAAAGGCTAAAGATAAAAACACTACACAGAAATGAAGAATGTTTTTGATGGGCTTGTTAGTAGATCAGATATAGCTAAGGAAAAAAAAAATCTCTAAACTTAAAGGTGGCTATATTAACAGAAACTCCTTAAGCTGCAAGTAAAGATAAAACAAATAAAACAAAGAGAATATGGAATTACTGTGGGACAACTGCAAAAGATATAATATATGTGCAATGGGAATAACTAAAGGAGAATGAAGAGAGAGAAAGGAATAGAAGTAAGCAATAATGACAGAATTTCCCTCAAATTAATGTCAGATACCAACCCACAGATCCAGCACACTTGACAAACTTCAGGCAAGATAAATGCCATAAAACCTACACCTAGTTATATCATACTCAAACTTGAGAAAATCAAACATAAAAAAGAAAATCTTCAAAAAAGCCAGCAGTACAACTTACCTACAGTAAAAAATAAAAATTACATCTGACTTCTTGATGCAAACAAAAAGAGAGTGAGGTGAAACATTCAAAGCTTTGAGAGAAAAAACATCCACCTAGAATTTTGTATCCTAGAAAAGTATCCTTCAAAAGTAAAAGAAAATAGGGACTTTCTTAGATAAACCAACACTGAAGGATTTTGCTGTTTGTAGAATTGCCTTATAAGAAATATTAAAAGAAGCTCTTCAGAGAGAATGAAAGTTATATAGATCAGAAATTTGGATCTATATAAAGAAAGAGCATTAGAGGAGAAATAAGGGAAAGTAAAAACTTTTCTTATTCTTAATTGTTCTAAAAGATAATAGTTTTTTCCAAAACAATGTATATCATTTTAATGTATATATTGTATAATATGTAATAAAAATAATAATTTATATACATATATAATAATATATATGAGTATATAAAAAGTATATACATATGTATAATATATATCATCACCCCAGAAAAGGAATATTCAGGAATAACGCCCCTCATTTTTTTTTTTTTTGCCAAGGATTAAACTCAAGGTGCTTAACCACTGAGCCACATCCCTAGCCATTTTTATTTTTTTATTTTGAGACAGGGTTGCACTAAGTTGCTTAGGTCCTCGCTAAGTTGCTGAGGCTGGCCATGAACATGTGATCCTCCTACCTAAGCTTCCTGAGTCACTGAGATTATAGGCATGTGCCACCATGCCCAGTGTAGAAGTAAATCTTTTTAAAAATGCAAGATTTAAATTATGAAAACTGCAAATTTTTGATAAATCTTGAAAAGAACTAAAAAAATGGAGAGAGAGGTTCCGAGTTCATGATAGGGACTCAATATGTCAGTTAAAATGTCACTTTTTCCAAACTGTACCTACAAATTCAATACAATCTCAGCAAGTTATTTTATACACATTTACAGACTAATTCTAAACTTTATATGGAGAAACTGAAAACCCAGAATAGACAACACAATATTAAAAGAAAAGAACAAAGTGAGAAGACTGACCCCACCAAACTTCGAGTACTACCATAAATCTACAATAATTAAGACAGTATGGCTAATACTAAGAGTAGGCAGATTAATGGAACCAAATACAGAGGCCCCAAATTGCACATATAAACATACTCAACTTTGTCATAAGAGCAAGGGCAATACAATGAGAGGAAGATACTCTTTCAGCAAATGTTGTTAAAACTAGACAACAATATATGAAATAAAAAAAGAATCCAGACACAGACTTTTCCATCCTTCACAAATATTAGCTCAAAATGGATGATAGTCTTAAATATAAAAGACAAATTACACAACTCAGAGAACACAACATAGGAGGAAATCTAGGTGACCTCAGACATGGCAATTCCATTTAGGATAAACCACCAAAGGCATAATCCATGAATGAAAGAGTGATAACCTAAACTTCATTTAATTTTTTTCCAAACTACCATTCTGCAAAAGATACTGCCAAAGGAAGAAGAAGAACAGCTACAAACTGGTGGAAAATTTTGGCACAAGATATACCTGATAAATGGCTATTATACAACACATATAAAGAACGTATAAATTCAACAAATAGATTACACCAATGAAGCTAAAAAGTAGGCAAAAGACTTGAATAGACACCTCACCAAAGATGTACAGATGACAAACATATTAACATGTTAAAAGATGTTCCATATCACATGTTATTAGGCAAGTGCAATGAAAACAACAATGTGCTGCTGGTATCTATTAGGAAGGCCCAAATCTAAAACACTAATAAAAACAAGTGATGGCAAAAAGTGTGGAGCAAGAAAACTTCTATTCATTGCTGGAGGAAAATGCAAAATGGTACAGTCACTTTGGAAGATGGTTTGACAATTTTTAACAAAATAAATCATACTCTTACCATATGGTCCAACAATCATACCTTTATAATTCACCAAACCATATTGAAAAGTTATTCTACACAAAAACCTACACTAAGATGTTGATAACAGCTTTAATCACATGAACAGTTCACATGCTCATGAATTTCAGTTACCACATTTTAGTTCATAACCCAGTCCCCCAACAACACAATTAAAATTTCAGTTATCACCATATTTTAACTGAGAAATTGGAAGCAACCAAGATATTTTTTAGTAGATGATTGGAAAAATAAAGTGTTAAACATTTATAATGAAGTGTTGTTACACAGTGATATGAAGAAATGAGCTACCAAGTAATAAAAAGACATGAAGAAAATTTTCATGAATATACCTAAGAAAATGACTCCAATTATATAATACTCAGCAAAAGACAAAACTATGGAGATACTAAAAAGATCAATAATTGCCAAGATTTAGGGGTGAAGGAGGTATGAACAGAGGATTTTTAGGAAGTGTAACTGTTCTATATGATATTATAATGATGGATAAATGTCATTATACATTTGTCAAAACCATAGAACATATAACAAGAGTGAACCCTTATGTAAACTGTAGGTTTTAAGTCACAATAAGGTTCAGTGTAAGTTCATCAATTATAATAAATGTGCTACTCTGGTGTGATATGTTGATAGAAGGAGAGATTGTATACACGTAGGGTTGTTATATGGAAAATCTCTGTACTTTCCATTCTGTTTTGCTGTCAAGCTAAACCTGCTCTAAAAATAAAGTATATTTTAAAGGGTGAAATAAAACAACTTATTAAGATTAGTTTGCACAGTACTTGCCCTGCATCTTGCTCATTATTATAAGAAGCAAGAAATTCTTCTATGCCTAACAAATTGTCATACTCCATTCTAACATTTTATCCTTCAACCATTTTTCCTTTGTGCTTTCAATATCATGAAATATATCTGAGACTTCCTTTTGTGAAATTTCTTGTTGATGTCACTTACTATGGGATACCTTAACTCTTTTGTCACTTCTTGATTTATGTTGATTCCGCTTTTACTAAATTCCTTTGGCTGCATATTTAGTCTCTCTAATGTCTGCAGAATCAACATTTCCCTGCCAGCTATTTCTTCTAATAATTCTATTATAATTGCACTTCTAGTGTAATCACTTTTTGTTACTTTCTTGTACTTTCATCTGTTACCTCTCTTTCTTTTTTAAAATCAATCCAGATTTGTGAAGTTTCATGTGGATTTATCATTGGGAAATGAGTAGATAGACACATGCTGCTATCTGTGTAAATTGAATAACATGTGCAGAAACCAATCACCAAGGACTGTGAAAGAAGTGACTTGATTGGTCACTAATCATGATATAGGTTTCTTATTTGCATGTTGAGTTGTGGACTAGATGTGAAATTTGTACTTTATGAAATTGCTCAGTTATTATATGGTGATAACTGAAATTTTAATTGTGTGGTTGGGGGACTGGGTTATGAACTGAAACGTGGTAACTGAAATTCATGAGCATGTGAACTGTTCATAATGAAGACTGCCTATCTAGCATGAACTTCGTAATGTTAGAGAATTCTACATGACAAAGACAATCTAAACAGAGTTAAGAGACAAATGCAAAAACTAAGAAATATAAATATATGACCAAAGATTTGGCTAACAATTCCCTTCTTCCACAACAGTAATAGGAGAGGAAAGTGTCACAATCAAAGCTTATAGATTGATAGGAGCACTTAAACCAAATTTCTCATACAGTGTAGATTTCCTGTTTTTGAGTGCCAAGTATCTTCCAACAGAAAAGATGTAGAATTGCCAGCCTAGCTCAGATCCCTTGCAATGTACTAAGAGAAACTTTGAGTAACTATATGAGAGACAGACCTATTTTCAGTTCTGTAGGAAAGAACAATTATCACAATGTCAGTTTCTCTGGGGCAGAATTCCAATATTGTCTCTGCACAACAAAACCACAGTCTCTAGCAAATCACTCTTAAAAAATCAAATGAGAAAGACATGAAAAAGTTGATGAACTTGCCAGTTATGTTTGTAGCCCCGATTCCTTAATACAGTAATGATGTGAAATATCTGATGCCATGCACATGAACCTTAAAGGACACAGAGAATCAAATGAAGCCAAGTGGAAAAGAATGCATCTGATAACCCACCTACATTGAGTCATTTAAAGCCTCCACTGGGAAACATTAAGAAATGAGAGGATACAGGCAGAAGCAGGTCCTGAAATTGTGCCTAAATACCTCAGATATTCCTAAGGAATCCCACAGACAACTGTGTCAGAGAGGAGCTGACAAATGGAGTATAATAAGCACAGAGATCGTGCCCTTGTCAGCCAGCATACGGAGAGCATTACTGATCCTCAGCAAATCATTACTGATCCTCAGAAAAATGTACTGTGACTCGGCCTAAAACCTGACTGGAATTTTCCACAGATGTGTGTGATACTGGAGATGAATTTGCAGCTGCAGTTGCCAGATCACCTTTGCAAAGCACAATAGGTCACAGCTCAGTGTAGCAAAGGCTGCTTTACTCTTTCTCAAGCAGAAAAGGATTCTAAAAAGTGCCAATTTATCACTCATCAAAGATAGGACAGCAGAATATGGTTTAGTGATTAATAAATGTATCTATGATCCCTTAGCTAATTTCCATCTTGAATCTGGGGTATAAAATTTCAGGTGCTGGCTGATGAGTCACAATCTCTTTAAACAGGTGCTTAAGCAGGACTGGATAGGATGCATTCAGACCTGGACAGCTGTCATTTGGAATCAGATCTTTCTCCCTCCAGGATTAGCTGTGAACAAGTCCTTGATACCTTTGCATCTGTAGTTTTTGTTTGTATATCTAAGTATAAGAGTGTTAACACTAATTGGTGGCACATTAAATTAGAAAACCTTCCATTACCAACTATAAATCAAATAGTAAGTGCTTTCTTGTAGTAAGCCTAAATAACAGTTTTCTGAGCTCTTCTTCTCTGAGAAAGATTGGTAACTACATCACGCAAAGTGAGAAGAAGAGACAGTACATAGCATTTTATCCAGTGAAGTCTTAATACTTAAGTGTGACTTAACTAAGAATACACAGGGGTTAAGAACACCAGTTTAATCGTGGTGTAGATTGTGTTCTCACATCAGACTGCCAGAATTTATAGTTCTGTTCTGAACCATTATAAGACCTAGGACAAATTACTTCCCCAAGCTTCATTTCCTATACTTGAGAACAGTGTCTACCTAAGATAGACTGAAAAGCATACCTGCTCCAAGATGTTCTCATTCTAATTCCCAGAACCTGCAAAGGTTATCTTTTATTATATGTCAAGAGGGGTTCCAAAGAGGGGATTAAATTCAAGATCTTGAGATGGAGAGATTGTCCTGGATTATAATCACAAATGCTCTTGGAAGATGGAAGCAGAGGATGATTTTACTATGGACAAAAAGAGTCTGACAAGGAAGCAGGAACTGAATCCATGTAACCCAAAGCCAAGGGATGTGGGTAGCTACCATAAAATGGAAAAGGGTGGGAAATGAATTCTCCCTTAAAACCTCCGGAGGAAGCACAACTTTGCCACCTTCGGATTTGAGCCTAGTGAAACTGGTGTCAAACTAATGAACTTCAGAACTGTAAGATAATAAATTGTACTTTGTTTTAAGCTAATAAGTTTGTGGTGATATTTTTGTGGCCAAAGGAGACTAATGTATAACTGTCAGGAACTGTCACTCCAGTTAAAATGTGTCTGGAAACCTTGGCATGCCTAATATGTAATAGGTATGCTATACATGTATGCCATTCCTGGAAACTGAAGCTTTGGTATTAAGGGATCATTGAAAGTGATACAATGGCTGCCAGCCTTCTCCATGTTCATCCTGATAACATAAGTACAGACATTTGGTAGAAAGAATTCTATCCTTCTCCACAGAATTTCTGTTCTCCTATTATAGGGAAAATTCCTACTTCTCATTTAAATCACATTTTTCTTTTTGCCTTCTAACTTTTGTCCCCATTACTTTTCATTTAGACTTTACGAGAAACAAAGTCATTTCTCAGCAGATTCAGGTGCTACTCCAAGTTAATATTTTAACCTAGTATTATGTCCCCTCCTAGGTTTTATTACCAGAAACTTCTGAACTTAAATTCTCCCCAAGTTTCAGCATCACTCACTTCCCTATTTTTTTTCCTTCTATCTTTAGTTCAGATTTCTTCAATTTAGTCCTTTCTCTATACTGATTTACAGTAAAGTGGCATAGTGAAGTGAAAAAATTCAGATAGTCCAGTTTTAAATCCTTGGTTTTTCCACCATTAATAGTGCGTTGTTAGACATTGTGAGACATTGAGCAACTTTTTTTTTTAACATTTAAATTTTTGTGGTACCTAGAATTGAACACAGGAGTGCTTAACCACTGAGCCACATACCCAGCCCTTTTAAATTTTTTTAAAAATTTGAGATGGGGTCTCACTAAATTGCTTAGGGCCTTACCAAATTGCCGAGGAAAGGGGAATGGGTATAGTAAAGATGGTTGATAAAAAATATATATAAATATATATATATATACTGTTCATTGAAAGTGCATATAAAGATGTTTAATATGAAGAATGTAATCTGCTTATAATTTTGTGCGAATTTAGAAAAATTATGATTGTAATAATTTTTTTTTCTATTTGCCTCAAATATTTTCAGTGAATAGTGTGTACAGCTTCTGAAAATTTGTTTTTTTTCTGTTATGTTTGATAACATGTATTTAAATTCAACTTTTGAGAAAAATAAATAAAAAAATTAAAATTAAAAAAAAAAAAAAACAAACAAAAAAAAACAAATTGCCGAGGCTGCCTTTGAACTCCCTATCTTCCTGCCTTAGCCTCCCAAGCCGTTGGGATTACGGGCATGAGCCACTTTGCCCAACTTGAGCAAGGTTTTTAACCTATCTGGACCTCGATTTTGTAAAAAAAAAGACGTGGAGATCATGAATCCTAATTATAGCATTATTATGAAGATTGAGTAAATATTTGCTAATCACAACAGTGCTTGTCATAAAGTAAGCACTTCAAATTTGTTAATAAGTACAAATTCCAAGCTCATCACTTATTCAGCTTGCTGTCATAACTTCTGATGTCCATAAAGGTTAGGTTCATAAACATTTTTGCATTTTTATGGCCCACATTTTCCCTGGATATATGATACATATGTACTTGGCAAAATCAACAAAAGTTCAAGGGAAGCAAAAATACTTTTCTGGATAAAAATATTTTTGAATGATTTTCCATGTGACTAACTCAGGTGTTTTACCACAATTGGTATTTCTAAACAGTTAACAACAGTTTAAGCTAGTCCAATGACAGATTACAAATTGACCTAGTTTGTGTTTTAAACCATTTACTTCAGTTATGCACTTTCCCTATTAACCCCCAGCTCTTATCCATAAGTTGTCCCTGGTCCTCCATCCTATGCAAACTTCCTTCCATGAAACTCTCTCTTATAAGTCTTGGACAACTTAGTATGGATTTAAAGCAAAGGTAATATTACCTCAGTGAGAACAGTTTTTAGCAGACATTTGGTTTGGTTAGGCTTTTCTGGTGCCTATTCCTCTTCTCCCCTATCTGCCTTATACAAATCCAGGATTTGTCTCATGGCTCTAAACTTAACAGCTGTTTGATCCTGTGAGCTACTAGAAGGTACATCAAAGGCATCTCACCTATCTTAGGACTTCTGAGCTGACATTTTAGTTCTACCGCAGGTAAAGTATGAATTGACCTCATTGTATCATATCAACCTGGGATGACAGTGGTCACTAGCTCAGAAAAGTTCAGGCAGGCTTATCATACTCAAGTGCAGTTTCTAGATCTCTAAAATAAAAATATTTTAATTTAGAGAAAGACACGCATTCATCACAAGCCTGAAATTTTCAAATTTTCTATAAGCCACCTTCCAAGTTCATGAGAAATAGATATAGAGAAAATACCCTATTTATTACTGAATTGGATTATAACCCTAAATCATATAATTTTTAATTTTACAAGATGCATAAGGCCTCTGATGAGCTCTCACTTAAGGTTTAGCACAATATGGAATGTGGACTATCTGTATCATATTTAGAGTACTGGCTTAAATCCATATTCCTAGCTTTATCACAGATCTAATAAGTCAGAATGACAGGGCCAAATTATACATTTTAGTAATAATTAATTAATATCCCTGCCCTACCCTAAAAGCTGTTTGAATGGCCCCTTTGTCCCACTTCCTTCTAGGACCATATCTGTATCTTGGTCTTATAACTTCCAAACTGAGTAGGGCACAAGCAAACACTCTGGAAAAGGGAAGAGATCTAGTCAAATAAACAATATTAAATTTGAAAATAATAATTTTTATAGGCAAATATATCAAGAAAAAAGGAATAAGTTGATTTAAATTTGAGTTAAAGCAATGAAATCTGTGTGAGAAAATCATAGTTGACATGAAAAGTAAACTAAAATATAACATGTAAAAGGCAGGGTCTGGGACACTCTATCTCCAGAATAAAATAGAATCTTATCATACCGTTTCCCAAGAACTGAAGAACACTTAGTCAATATAATTTCTAGATTTTCAAATCTTGAGAGTCAATCTATGGATAAAACACATAAAACTTGGTTAGAATTACATGACGAATTTTCAGTATTTATAAAAGACGAAAGCAAACCCGTTACCCACAGTGATGAATTGTACAAAGGCAAAGGATAAGTGGAGGAACTAGAGTGTCAATAGTTTTGTGCATGGGAAAAATCGTAAGGTTAGGATGAAAGTTCATAAAACGAGAAATCAAAAATATCAATATTTGTTGAAAGCTTCTGTGTGTTGCCTGCAAATTCATTATTTTATTTAATCATTTTAAGCAATTGCATGAAATGATTGTTATCCGTTCCCCTGTTTTCAAGAAGAGAAGACTGAGGCATAAGAAGGTTATGGAAGTTACTCAGGTTTGCAGAACTGATGAGTTAAAGAACAAGGATTCCAACTCAGATGTTCAGTGTCCTGAACCAAAGCTTTTAGCCATTATGCTACCTCTTTGGTCATCAATTGATGACCTCTTTGACACTAGCAAGATTACATGAACTTATAAAACAGAAATAGCAAAATTAATTAAGTAAATATGATGATATATTGGAAAGGAAGATGTAAAATCAGTGAGTTTCTCCCCCTACTAAATGTCAGAGTTACAGAAATATTCTCTAAAATATACAGGATAATCAGAAACTTTAGGGTTTTGGGGATAACATCAAAGTAGCTAAAAACTATTTGGAGAGAGGATCTGAGAAGGTAAGAAGGGTTAAATTTTAGTATTATTTTTTTTTAAAAATTTTTTTAGTTGTAGATAGACACAATATCTTTATTTTTTTTACATGGTGCTAAGGTTCGAACCCAGTGCCTCACACATGCGAGGCGAGCACTGTACTACTGAGCCACAACCCCAACCAAATTTCAGTATTATTTGATGTAATTTTATGTTCATATCTTTTCACAGAATAATTTAAATTTGTTTTGAAAATAGTTTCAATTATATAAGAACACAAAACATGAAAATCAAAATCTTTCGCTTTCTCAACATTTATTAAAAGTTTGCCTTATCAGGATAATTATTTTTTCCCTAAGTACATTTTTTTGGGGGAAAAATGGTGCCGAGTGTGAATTTTAAAAAATTTGTACCTAGTAATATTGCCAAGTGTGGTAGACAGAAGGTGCAGGACTGTTAGAAGCACAGTGGATTTTAACCCTACTTCTCACAGGCAGTTCTGACTACAAAGGACAGGCGATTCACTGCCTCCAGGAAGTGAGAGCTTTGATCCTCTGGAACTGTAATAAACAACTTAGAGTAAATGAATCAGACAGCAGGGTGCCTGGAGGAGTCTGGTAGTCTCTCTGTGATGGTTTTCTTTGTTTTTATAGGACTAATCTCATAAATGTTGCACTAGGCACAGTGCTGTGCATTTTTAGTCTCAGTTATCATATTTTTCCATGTGTTTACTTCATAAAAGCAAGTACTTTTATACTCCCTTTAAAATGGGCTTTCCTATTCAAATTGCCTAGTAAAGGCAATGGAAGCCCCATTGCCAAAGGAATTCAGTGTGTGTGTGTGTGTGTGTGTGTGTGTGCGCTCTATCTATCTGTAACAGTCTTATCAGGCTGCTATAACAAAATATAGACTGTTGGTTTAAACAAGGTGTTTATTTTTTAAATTTTTGGAGGCCAGGGAATCCAAGATCAAGGCAGATTCCATGCTTGATGAGTGAATCTGTCTTGCTGATAGCCACTTTCTCACTGTGTCCTCATGTGGCAGAGGAAGGAAGCTCGGGTGTTTCTATCTCTTCTTCTAAAGGCATTAATTCCATCATAGGATCTTCACCCTCATGACCTACCTACACTTCATTACCTCTCAGTGGTCCCACCTCCTAATATCATCATATTGCAGGCAAGGGCTTCAAAATATGAATGGAACAAGGTGGAAAACATTCAGTCTATAATACACCTTTATTCAATGCACCCACCCACCCATTTATTCCTGTATATAGAGAAATAACAATTATTTATAATTTACTTCCCTAAATTATTTCATTTTATACATTCAAAACTCTTGCAGATAGAGAGTCTATAGTAAAAGCACTGAGTTCCTGAGACTCTTTGAAGGTTAAATGAACTGTTGGTGATTTCACAACCAATAAATTGTGGTAGAGGGAATTCAACCAATATCTTCTTTGCCTTCCTCTCCTCCTTCTTTCCATTTGCTGGTTCCATTCCAGCCACATTAGCTTATGAACTGCTCCCCAACTGGCTTCCTTCCTCAGAACCTTTGCAGTGATTATTCCCATTATCTGAAATTTTCTTTTCTTCTGACTTTCTCTAAAGATTGTTCAAATTTCAGTGAAACTCAAATTCCCAGTGAAACTCCTGCTTTTCTCTATCCACAGTCTCAATCCTCCATATAATGCTTTATTCTCAAAAACATTTGTTATTGTATCACCTACTAGATAATTTACACATTTGTTGTTTCTTCTAACCGAAATATCGACTTTACAAAGTCAGGAATTTTGTCTTTCCTGTAATAGATGCTACTCTTTTCAGTGGTCCACAGCACAACCTAGAAGTTCATTTGATGTATTCAGTTCTTAAATAAGTGAATGAACTGCCTTCTAAATATTATCTGGCATTTCCACAGGCATGTCATGATATTAAAAGTAAAGCTTATATGTTTTCCAAAATTACTTGTGTCCATTTATCCAAGCCAGATGACTAGAATAGGCCTGGCCTGGTTGCTGTTACCTACTTCACTTCCCTCTTCTCTTCATTCCTCCTCACTGTTCTCACTGTCAGCAACTTCAGATCAGGAGCTCAGTGTTTCAACTTTGCTGGGAATACTGCACTTTCCCATAAGCTTCATTGCCTCTACTCTGGCACTCTTTACTTCTTAGTTCTTAGAGAGTTATGGTGATATTTCTCAGTTCCACACATAATCTTTTCATCTTTTGGCATATAATTGTTTTATAGTTCCCAATACTTTCAGGAAGATGGACAAACGCCCATCGTGTTATACAAACCATACAGATGCATCTTCCATCCTTTATCTCTCCCACCACACCTAGCCACCTATCTGGTGTCCTAATGACTGATCACTTATTTTTCTTCCTTAATTTTTCATATGCTATTTCTTTGACCTGGAAATAATTTTTCTCTGCTTGTTTTCTAATCCTTGAAGGCATACACAGTTCATGTTTTGTCCTATTTGAATTTCTTAGTAAAATCAAATGGGGACAAATATAGTTTGCTATTCCTATCTGCTCCCATAATCTAAGCACTTATACCTCCTGTTGTAATTTTGGGTCTAGTCACTTGTCTCCCTCAATACATTGTAAATTCCTCTGGGGCAAAAGATTTCTTTCAACTTTATATCTCTAGGGCCTAGTATAACATCCACTGTCTAGTTATCATTGAATAAATATTTAATTTTTACAAACTGATTGAAATGGTTATACTTGTCTCTTTTCTCTAGGTTAAGGTGGTTCCCTTGGGTGGTGAAATGCCTTAGAAAAGATTGGAACTTTAGCAATTAAGTCTAGTGGAGACATAGCAAACTCTTGGCTCAGCCAAAACTAGATGTAATTGTGACTCTTGCGATTCGATATCTTGGTGGTTTAGACTAGAGCCAGACTAGTTATTAATGAGAATATATTCTGATGTTTAAGAGGCAAGATAAATTCTAAGGAAATCTGCATTTTCAATAACTACATAGACATGAATTCTACCTTTCTTGGTTCCTACATATGCAGAAAATTGGTTTTCAAGCCTGTTCTCTCTGGGAGAAGCAGGAATGTATGAGAGTGATTGATCTTAGTCTAAATTAAAGAAAAGGACACATTAAAAAGATATATAAGTATTTTAAGCTAAAATTATAAAGTGTGTCTCCTTAACACACATCAGGGGGACTTGTCCACTGATAAATTCAAAGTAGTAGGATAGAATCACAGAGGGAAAGGTGAAGTCATGTCACTTAGTCATGTTGTCTTCAGAACTTCACTTCCTCCTGTCTGTTACTCCCTGATACTCAAAACACAAAGACCTCAAAAGTCCACACAGGCAGTCATAGAGTGAGGATATTTCCACATCCTATTCCCTGTGACAGAGCAAATTTGCATCAAATCTGGCTCAAAACATCACCACACATGCATGTCATTTTTTTCCCCACAGTTAAGGAAAAAAGCAAAGAAGACATGTGAATAGAGGTAGATGAACAAGAGCCATGCTTTACTTAATTGGGAAAAGATAAGGGCCCTTGTGGTGAGAAAGAAGGTAACACCTATAATAGCTATGAGCATTCTATCAGGACCAAGGCAAGAGAAATCTGGTCCAGATCTTGGATCAGCCAGGTTAGCAGTCAAGCCAGAGAAGGAAGCTGATAAGCCATGCAGCTCTTTTCTGCTTTCTACAGTGGGGTGTCTCAAGTTCAATGTGGTTTGGACTGGGCTCGTCTGCCTCACACCCTCTAACACAGAGAGATGCATGCATATTCCAACATGCATACACACCTCTTGAGATATTGAACATTTAATTTTTGTTTCAACTTTAGAGGAATCACCATGGCTAGGGAAAATGTGTTAGTGCACATGTCTGATTGCATCTTCCATACTAGCACCTGGGGCTTACCTTGTTACACCATATCAGTCATAGTTGCAAGTACCAGCACCATTTCTATGTTGGGACACACTTTGAGTTAAAGGGATTAAGCCCCTTCCTAGTGGAGCAGTGTCCATTCATGGAGGACTGTTTGTGGAGGAAGATTTGCCCCTTATTCTTTGAATAAGGAAAGAATATTCAATGGAGAAAAGAATGGGTTAATGTCTCTCATGAAGTCCTAGGCAGGTGATACAAGTGTCCCAGTGGTAATTACCAGGCCCATGATGTAGGCACAGTTGCTTTGTACAGAAATGTTCAAACACAAATAGTTTATGTACAGTGCTGGCTCTTCCAAAGTTGAGAGCTGCATCCTGGCTCTCTGGGCCACTGGTGTTATCGTGGAAGGGGAGGACAGATTTTTCCCTATAGTTGTATAGTGCTATTGTATATCATACCACCTATGCTTTGACCAGGTGGTTCCCAGGGTTTCTGATGGTAAGTGGACGCACCAGGGCCTACTGTCACAGGTATTTTAGCACTTGCTGGCAATGTCCAAACTGTGCTCTAATTAAGAAGGCCAGATGGAAAGAGAGAGCACAAGGGCCTTTTAACCATGCAAATGGAGTTGCTCCTTGCTGTTGGATGGGTCTTGTTATGGAAAAGAAAGCCTAAGATTCTTGGTACTATGATGGAATGATGCAATTGGAAGTATGTCCTAACACAGGGGTAATGCTGGTATTTGTAACCACAGTGAATGTGGCTTGTTTAGGTGAGCCCTGAGTACTGAGAAGGAAGGAGGGACAAAACATGTTTCCTTACATGGTTTTACTGGCCATGGTGGTGACTCCTCTAAAGTCTTCTAAGGCTTTTTCTCTCCAACTGTGACCCAGGTACAATGATGAATAGCAGGAGCACAATAGCTTACAATCATGGGAATGGCACCATACCCTCCCATGCCTACCTGTGTTTTGGGTAATAGAGCCCCAAGTGCCTGGAATGTAATTGGCACTGAAAGTGTGTTCCAAAACAGGAATGGTGCTGGGACTTGCAAGTACAACTGATATGGTGCAGTCAGATGAACCCAAGTGCTAAAATGGAAAGTGCAATCAGACGTGTTTCCTGGCTATCATGATGTCTTGTCTAAAAGATGAAGTTTTTGGTTGTTGTTTGTTTTTCTGTCCAGGTATGACTAAATACACTGATGGATCATAGGAAAGGAAGGGATTACAACCAAGGTTATGACACCATTCTTTACTATGGCAATTCCTCCTTTATCCTGGACATGTGTGCCCCAGATGCCTGGAATAAAGGTGGTACTGTTGTGGTGCAGATATTTGCAACTACAATAGTTGGTGATGTAGTCAGGTGAGTGCCTCAGGTGCTAGGAGGGAAGATGGAACTAGATGTGTCACCTAAAACATTTCCTGGCCATGATGGTTGCTCCTTTAAAGTATGAAACACTTTTTTCTCCCCCAGGTATGCCCAAAGTGCACTGATGGAAAGCAGGAACAAAGGGCCTAAGCTGATAGGTATTGTGTCATCCCTTCACGCAGCATCACCTAGGTTCTGGGATGGTGGTCTTCAGGTGCCTGGAATGTTTTTAGCACCAAAAGTGTGTTCTAGCCCAGGGGTCATGCTGGTACTCACAACTGCTATAGATATGGTACAGCCAGGTAAGCCCCAGGTTCTAGTATCAAAGGTAGAACCAGAAATGTGCCCTGATTGATATTTCCTGGCCACAGTTCTGTTTTCTCTTCTGGATGACAGTTTTATCAGCCTTGCTGTCCCTAAGGTACACTGATGGTTTCTGGAATTAAAAGGTATTACAACAAAGAGTATGACACCATCCCCTTCCTTGGCATTGCCTGTGGTCTGGGAAGGTGGATCTGGGGTGCCTGAAATGAGAATAACACTAGAAGTGGGTCCTACCTAACCCAGGTATGTTTCTAGTATTTGTAGCTCCACTGAAAGTGATGTGGCCAAGTAAGCCCAGTTGCTTTGACAGAGGTGTCACCAGATATGTCTCTTGACATTCATTTCCTGGCCACCATGGTGGTTCCTCTAAGGAATGAACGTTTACCCATCCAGGTATGCCTAGGTACACTAAGGAATAGCAAGAAGAAAGGGGTTCACAGCCAAGGGTATGACACAGTCCCTTACTCCAGCATGGCCTAAGTTTTCTACAGGTTCTCCCTAGACACCTTGAAAGAAGGTAGAGCTGAAATGTCTCCCAATATAGAGGTGGTGTTGATATTTGCAACTACAAGGACATAGTGCATCTATATGAGTCACAATGCTATGATGGAAGCTGGAACCAAACATGTTTTCTGGCTGGGGTTGTAGCTCCTCTAAGTGTGAAAGGTTTTCTTTCCCCAAATGTACCCCAGATGCAGTGATAAATAGCAGGAGCACAAGGGCCTAAACCCACAGATAAGGAGTGATCCCCTTGCATGGGCTGCCTATATTCTGGGCAAGCAGCTTTTAGGCACCTGGAATATACCTACCAGAGGAAGTGTGTCTCAGTGAAGCAACGGTGCTGGTACTTGCCAATGGTATGGATATTGGGTAACCAATTAAAACCTCAGCTATTACGATGGACATGGAACTATATTTCTCTGTCATGAAGGTGTCTTCTGTATAGATCGAAGGATTTTTTTCTGTCCTGCTGCCCTCCAGGTGCATTGATAACAGGACTTACAATCATGGATATGGTACCATCCCCTCCACATAATTCCTGTGATCTGGAAAGGTTGGTTCCAGGAGCTGAATGAGAACAGCAGTGAAAATACGACCCTCCCAGGGATAGGTGCTGTTATTTGCACCACCAGTACTCTGAAACTCCATTGGCAAAAATATAAATGCTGAATCCAGAATTGGCTATCCTGGTGGCAAGTCTAAATTCAGAATTTGTGGCTATGCCAATGTGCAAAGAACTTGGGATCTCACCAAAGGCCAAATGGGTGTTCACTGGAGTGCAATATGTGGAAAGGGTCCTGATTGCATTATGCCACCACTGAATGGTTGAACTGTAGAAGAGGTAAAGCCAAAAGCTGATACTGGGTCTGCCATTTTGCTACCTGTTATTGCCCCCAAATGTGAGCAAAATATTGGCTCCCGTATTAAAACGATGGCTGATTGTGATTGGTCCCTGCACTAACTGTGCTAGCAAACAGGTAGAGACTCTGGTTTAGGCAGTACTGCCACTGGGTGGTAGGTTCCCAGAACCAGGAAACGCTGTGTAAAATAGGAAGTAGTTGTCGCTGGAGACAGGAAGAGGCTGAAAGATGAAAGATGATAGCCTTGGAAGGAGGAGTGGTGTCACTGGCACTCCTGGATGAGGATATTGCAGAATCTTTGCCTCGTAGAATGGAGGTGACTATAGGATCCCATGGGAAGGACTATAAGAAGACAGACGTTGGGAAGAGAGTCTCTGTTAATGCCCACCAGGGGACCCAAATATGGGCTGAGGAGTGTTTTCTGGGAGAAAAGAGTGATTAAAAATAAGGGTGGGGCAAAGGATGCTAGGTGTAAGTGGGTAGGTGGAGACTGGTCCCTTTTCAGGAAACCTGTGCTGCATGCTTCAATGGACCTGGGGAAATGGGAAAGAGCTCATGCTGGAGACTGGGAGAGATCTGAAAAATAATAGCCTTCAAAGAGAGAGTAGTGTCCATGTAACTGACCTCAAGATCTAAAGTTGCCTTCCAGGTCAG
>PVHX01022035.1:16510-28586 GCA_004024805.1 Geosciurus inauris | reverse complement strand
GTGACGTGCAAGTGCACTGGGAGGAGTCCGCGTGCAGAGGCACAGCGAGAAGGCCAGGCTGCCACTTAGCAGGGGACAAGAGCAGAGCCACCACCTCCACTCACTCCACGCTGTAGACCAGCAGGAGGAGGCAGGTGGAGGCCAGGAGAGGAGCACGGAGCCGCGAGGAAGGCACCGAGCAGGGCGGCTCTTGGGCTTGGGGACCACCACGTGGCTGATGTCCAGGAAGGGCCGAGACCCCCTGTGCATAACCACTGATAGGAAGGAAAGGCGAGCCCCGCGGAGCTGTGTGAGAGGACGGGCCGCGTGTGGAGGCTGGGCGTGGAGGCCAGGCGTGGAGGCCGGGCTGCCAGCGCTGCGTCCAGGGACCGAGGCCGCCCGCGCCCTGCACACCTGTCTCCTGTTGTCCACCCTGTTGATGATGCTGATGATCTTCTGCACGGCGCCCCTGGCCTTCTTCCTGTTGGCGGCCGAGGACATGAGTGGCAGCCAGGTGTTCCAGTAGTGCCTCGCCGCCAGCATCACCAGGGCGCTGCTGCCCGCGTGGCCCCCAAACCTGAAAGCGCATTCCCCCTGGAGGGCGCAGGCACACACTGCAGCCCGCCTCCCGTGGGGCACAGCTTCCTCTGGGGGGGCCGCTGACTGCGGGGATGGCATGGTGCCCTCGCCCCTCGCAGGTGCCTGTGCCTCCCAGCGCCGCCCCGCCCAGGTCCGCACCTGGCACTGTCCACAAAGGCCTTGGCCGCCACCAGCCGCAGCTGCTTCCTCCCCTTCAGGTTCTCCATGATGCTTCGGCCCTGGGTGCAGGTCACGGTGCACAGCATCTCCGCCACCAGCTGGGCCTCCACCCTGGGGCAAGAGTGCTTGAGGAGGGAGGCCACCTGCAGCAGGTCTGGGTCCCTCACTGGGAGTCTGTGACCTCACCGGTGGCCCTATGTGGTGGCCACACATCTCCACCCATCCTGTGTGCAGCTCCCCGCCCTCCCAGAACCAGGGCAGCCACAGAGACCTGCTCCACTGGCAGATGGGGCCAAGTGACTCTGGTCTTGCAAGGCCACACGTGTGGCTGGGGATCTTAGACACTTGCCCTGGGTACTTGCTCAGAACCCCCAAGGCAGAAGGCCACGTGGAGAGAGGGCAGCCACGCTGGGGTAGCAAGCAGCCCCAGGACACCTGGCTGTGGGGGGCTGGGCCTGGGATTTAGCTTTGGTCAGTGGGCTCTCCATGATTGCTCCTTGCTGACCTGACAGTGACCTTATGAGAGACCCCAGACCAGTACTAATTGGCTGAGTCCAGTTAGCCACAGAGCTGAGAGCCATTCACTGATTCGGGGGCCAGCAGGTCTAGCCACCTCTGGGCCCAGCCCACCCGAGCTCTGTGTGCTGGGCCAAGAGGAGTCTTGCTCTGATTCTGCACCCAGGTCAGCTGGGCTCACCCTCCTGCAGAGACACCAGGGCAGAAGGCACCTCTAGGAGGTGCTCTCTGAGCATCGCCTGTAGCCTGGGCACCCACAACCACATACACTGAAGTGTGACCCCCAGGGCTGCAGGGACATATCCCTGCCCTTCAGCTCAGCGTTTTCCCTGTGAGACACATGCTGGTCCTGGGGAGGCTCCTTCAGGTGTCAGGCCAGGCCCCTGCAGCAGCCCCCCCAGTGGCCTTCGAGGAGCTGCCCTGCGGTGGGAGTCCGGGCTCAGTGACAAGTAAGGGGCTGACAGCACACTGGGGTGAGCAGGCTCAGGTCCTGGGAGGGTGTCCTGGGAGTGTCCTCGTGCTGAGGTCTGGCGCAGGGTCCAGTGTCCACTGCTTCCCTTGTCCGTTCTCCTGAGGGCTGTGAAACTCTCTGCTGCCGTCGCGTAGCGTGCCTGCTTTGCTTCCTGTGACGGGAACCCGGCTAGTGAGCGAGCAGACGCCCAGCGCTGGAGAGCTGCGTCTTGCCCGGGCACTGCCGGTCCCTAAGGGGGCGCTGGCTCCTGCGGGGCTGAGGGGCCACAGCTGGCCGCTGCTCGCCTTACCTGGGCTCCTGCCCCTCTCCGCTGTCCTGAGTCTTCCCACCCTGTCCTGGCACATGTGCAGTGAGACGGCTCTTGGTCGCCGTAGGGACCCCACACTACTCTTGGTCAGGGAGGCCTCTGCACACGCGACCCAGCCGCAGCAGGGGCACCCGCTCTGGCTTCCCTTCCCTTCCTCTGGTGCTGCCCCAGGCAGCGTGGTCTCTGCTTGTCAGGCGTCCTTTGCAGAATTCAAGATCGGGGAGGTGGGAGGCCTCTCCAGCTTACTCAAAATTCACCACTCGGGTGATCATCGCTCCCGAGCCGTTCCCAGTTGGAACCACCTTCCTCTGGCTTGAAGCCTCTTCAGCTGGGGCTGCTGGAGCTCGCTGCCCAGACCCCCGGGGGGCGCGTCCTGTGCAGTGGCGCCGTCTCCACGGGGGGGCGACAGTGGTCACAAGTGATCTGTCCAAGGATCAGTGTGGACAGCAGCCATCTCTGATTCCTAGGTAGGTCCTGGAGCCCCGTACACACACCAGGCCTCACCCCGGGGCCGAGGTTCTCAGAACTCAATGCCCAGGGCCAATGCCAGCTCTGCCTTGTTCCCAGTGGGTGGCCCGAAAGGAGAGAGAGAGAGCCTCCGCCTGCCCCAGTGTCCTCATTTGGAGCACGAGAACAGGACAGCTGCCCACTAAGAGCACTCTTCTGCAGGACACTGGTCATGAGGCTGCTTGTCACTGTGTTGTCCTAGTCCACGAGCCTGAGAGTGTGGGAGGCCCTGGACCAGAGGCCCCAGGTTACCAAAGTCACAGGCCACATGTCTCCACTGACTCCAGATCCTCACTGGGCATGTGGACGTGGTCCCTGAGCTGCCACCGGAGCAAGCCCACATTGCCCAAGCTCACCCTCCTGGGGACTCTGCCAGGCGGGGGCAGCACTGCCAGGCTCCCAACTCCTGCCCAGGTGGGCTGACACCTCCACACCACGAGAGCCAGGAGGACCCGAAAGATGAGGCTGGCAGACGGGGCCCAGGCTAGGGACACAGGCACTGGGAGGTTCTTCTGGTCCAGCCACAGAGGGCTCCTCCAGCCTCAGGGTCGTGACTCAGGAAGGCCCCGAGGGCGTCTGTACAGGACAAACCCCTCACATTCAGGAAGGGGACAGTTGCAGATTGTGACTGCCATTCCAAACGAGCACACAGAAGCAGCAGAGGGGAAGGAAGGTGTCCAGGGTGCGTGGGGGCAGGTCCTCAGAAGAGGCGGCGGGAGTGGGCAGGCAGAGGGTCGGCGTCCCTGACCCTACCCACACCCCTTCCATCACGACTTGTTAGACACATCCTGGTCTAAACGAGGTCATTCAGAGTGACCTTCAGAAGGCCGTCCCTGTTGGCCACGGAAGATAGTTGATCCAAAGCCACTTGGTGCCCCAAACTCACATGGCCCCCAGGGGACGGTGCCAGGAGGTGGGTCTGTGGTTGGCCTGAAGGACATGGGGGTGGAGCTACAGGATGGGATCATAGGGCCAGCTGGCCCTGTGCCTGTGAGGACACAGGGAGGAGGTGCCATCCACAAGCCGCGTCTTGAGCTGGTCTTCCAGCTCCAGCACCGGGAGCGGTGACCTCCCCCATCTGTGGCACTTGGTCCCAGCAGTCTGGACTAAGATGTCCCCCTCTGTGCCCACCATGCTCACAGCCCTGCACGAGGCCTGGTGCCCACTCACACAACCCTGCTTATCTGGGAGACTTGCTCCTGCTCCTGTCACCCTTAGGGCATTGCTGTGGAGGTCACTTACGGGCCGAACAGCCTCAGGTACTTGACGCCCAGCTGTGTGGCCATCTGAGAGCAGTTCATGGTGATCTCATGGTCATGGGCTGCATAGGCGAAGTGGGTCAGCCTGGCCAGCGTCTGCAGCTCCACCAGGGGCTCTGCCCAGCTGCACTCGGAGGCCATTTTCACCACCTTTCCAGGAGGGGGGACCGAAGAGAGGAGCATCACATGGGTGACAATGACTGCCACAGCCCGTGGCCCACGGCAGCCAGCCTGCAGCCGGCCTGCCAAGCACGGGGTTCTGAGGTGTGAACGTGGCCAAGCATTTGCTAAGCTTAGGCCACTTCGTGCAGCTGTTCCAGACGCCTCTGTGATGGGCAAAGACCACGGCACTATGGACACCACACCAGTCGGTTGCTGCCCCCGACACGTGGCAGCTAGTCCCAGGGCCGTGCACAGGTCCCCACGACACCTCTGCCTGTGTGGAGGGCTTGGGCCAGGCTGGGCGCATGCTTTCCCTGGGAGAGCGCCGTGCTGCAAGCGCCGTGGGCTCTGCTGCCCCAGGCAAGCCCCTCTGGGCCTGGCTTCCCGTCAGTCCCTGCACAGAGCTGTCAGGCCTCTGGGATGTGGGACCACCCACCTGGGCCAGCGGGGGCACGGCAAAGTCCATGAAGCCCAGCCCGTTGCAGGAGTACATCTCCAGGGCGACGAGCACTCTGGTCACAGAGCTGATGTCCTCGTTGGCGCTCTGGAAAGGAAGGGACGCTGAGTGCCTTCCCGCCCGAGGCCCTGGGGAGGGCGGGCTGCGGGGGACCTGGAGTGTCTGAAGGTGACCCTGTGCCACATTAGTCTCATGGCAGCACAGCCTGCGAATCTGGAGCCATTCTGCCTTAGGCTACACTGTGGCTGTCGGCCCACAGGTGCTTCTCCAGTGATGACAGGCTGTGGCTCTGCAGGCCCGGAGTGGGGCTTCAGGTGAGGGAGGAAGGGCCTGGGCGGCAGCTGCCCAGGCAGAGGCTCCTCCCGCCTCTGGCCGCACAGCCTTCCCCTGGCTCCCGTCCACACATCCCTCCACCTCCTGTCCTGGCTCCCCCAGCTGTCCCCAGTGCTGTGGCCCCACAGGCTGTGTCTGCAGGACCAGGGTTGCTCTGGCCCTTCCCTTCCCACTTCTCTCCCACTAGCCCTTGAGTTCCCAGCTTGGAGGGCCTCGGCACCTGCCAAGGAGGTGACCATCTGTTGATGAGCGGCACTGAGCATGGGCAGCGTCCCCCAAGGGCTGAGGCTCAGGCCCCATAGACGGCTGTGGTCCTGGCCCCTGAGTGCAGCCAGGGGCAGGGGTCTCAGTGGGCAGAGAGCCTCTAAACCTCCCGGGCAGGCAGGACTCCCCACTGGGGTCAGCCCGGGGCCCAGAAGAGGACTGAGGGCTACTCTCTGGAGAAGGTGGCCTGCAGGTTCCCCGAGGGCCCCGTCCGCCACACGCCCGGCCAGCGGCGCGGGTCGCGCTCACCTGCTCATCGGTGCCCAGCCGGGGCCCCATCTGCTGCTGTGCCATCTGCTTGGCCTTTACCCAGGTGGCGATGAGCTGCTGCCTTACGCTGGCGGGCACCACCTCCTCGGGCCCACTCCCGCTGGTCTGGCTCAGTGCAAACTCGCACACCTACAGCCACAGTCG
Organism: Geosciurus inauris; assembly: GCA_004024805.1. NCBI lineage: Eukaryota > Metazoa > Chordata > Mammalia > Rodentia > Sciuridae > Geosciurus > Geosciurus inauris. Next base: position 23,157 of record PVHX01022035.1, on the reverse strand, counting down.
CTGAGATGAGCCTCAGTAGGGGGCAACACCCTATCCGGGGCTGACCAGGCAGGGCCCAGGTCCTGCGCAGACTACAGGGCGGCCAGTTCTCAAGCTGCCTGTGGCTCTGGGTGGACCAGCAGGTGCTCGAGGGCAGGGTCCTCTGCAGCCCGTGGGCACTAGCACCTCCTCTCTGATTACCACCTCCGTGCTGGGGCGCCGCCCAGGGTGCAGGCCAGAAACCCGCCCATGCCCTCAGCCAGTGGGCCAGGCCGTCACTGTCTCTGCTGCTGTGGCAGGTGCTGGACCTGGGCGCGGATGGTGGGGCCAGGACCCTGCACACGGGGCCTGGATCACTGCGTTTCTTGTGCTGACAGGACAGGGCTTGTGGGCTGGCCTGGACGCCAACTCCCGCCCTCACCTGCTGAGTGCCTGTTTCCTCACCTCCGCAGACGCTGAAGCTTATGTGGGGGTCACTGCTCAGAGCTGGCTCAGAGCAGTGAGCACTGCCACCAGAGGTGGCCTCTCGCCAGTCAGGGCCGGCCTCTGAGCCCTGGCGTGGGTCCTAGCCCTCCAGACTGCAGAGCAACGCAGCTTCCAGGTCTTCTCCTCATCCTCCATGTCCCCTCCACACCTCACGTGTCCCCTCCACACCTCACATGTCCCCCATGCCCTCCTCCCACACCCCCTCCATCCCTCCTGTGCGTGAGCTCCGGGCGGCCCTGTGGCCCCCACAAGAACATCTCCAGAACCCGTGGCTCAGCGCCCGCTGCGCCTCCCTGACCCACCGCAGCAGGGCCTGCTCCTGAGCACCGCCGTCAGCCTCAGCCTGTGCTACGGCCGCTGTGCTGAGCTAGCTCTGCTGCCGCTGGGACGGTCTTGCTCCACGATCTCTCGGCCTTTCACGGCAGGCGCGGCGTTAGTGCCTGGGCAGCCACATGGGTCCAGGAGGCAAGCCTTCCTCCCACTGACCAGGCCACTCTAGCCCTCCCCTCAGCTCCTCTGCAGTCCATCTCCCCCAGCAGGCCCCTGAGCTGGTCCCGGTCCCTTTGGGAATTAAGACACGCACAACGCCATGGCCTCCCAGCAGCCTGCGCGGGCCTCCCTGGCCCAACAGCCACCCCCGGCACCTGCTGGGCTGCAGCAGGGGCCCCGCCTGAGTCCACACCCTCATGTGGCCCTGGCCCTGGCCTTCGCATGGCCACACTATCTGCCCGACGCCTGGGTGGGCATGGGCAGCAGGCTCTGTGACTGTCCTCTCTATTGTGTCCTTCGTGTGCATCCAGTCTGCCGCCCGCGCCTCCTGCCCTCTCCCTGCTGGCCCTGGACCTGGGGAGGCTGTACCTCCACGGCTGTTCGGATCTCAGAGACGGCCCCCGAGTCCAGGGGGATGTGAAACGTGTTTGGCCGCGGGAGCTTTCTGGCCTTCTCCGGTGTCTGGGTGGGGATCCAGCTGATGAGCAGGCCTCGAGCCAGGGCATTGCACAGCATCACCAGCATGACCGGGTCCCTGGACGACAGCAGCCGGTGAGCTCCAGGAGGCCCAGCCCTCGAGCCCCTGCAGACACACCTGGGGTCTGCAGCGGCTGCAGGTGTTCACACTCATCTGCTAGGACGTAGCAGAATGGAGGCTGCCTGCTGCCCTTAGGGGAAGCTCAGCTCTGTGGTCAGAACGGGAGGAAGGAGTATGGAGTCCCTGCTGCTCAGGGAGGCAGGTCTCAGGGACCCCCCTGTAGAGGGGGACACCTGCCACAGGATGGGCTCCTGAGTACCCAGGGTAGGGTTGGCAGAGCAGAAAGGCCACTGCACCCGTGCTCGGGTGTCCAGGGTGTCCAGGAGGCCCTGGGTGATGTCCAAGTCTGGTTCCCAGGTGTAACGGGCCAGCTGAAGATGTTGCAGAAACAGGGCTCGGGGGACAGTGGTCTCCACGTGGCAGGCACTCACAGAGGGTGGAAGGGCTCCGCTCAAGGCTGCCCATCTCTGCTGGGCTGTCTGCTGACCCCCAGGCAGGAGCCTGCCCAGCCAGTGGCCTCAGCCCGGGGAAAGGTGGACACGGCGTGCCACACTTGTTCATGCCCGTTCTCTGTGTTACTCATCATTCAAAAGACACAGCGTACACGAGGCTGCGTCCTCACTCACCCTAGCTCCTACCAGAGTCGCGTCCTGTTGTTCAGACTAAAAATATGTTAAAATCGATCTTTCTGATTCAACTAGGAAACCAGTCTCTCAGGTTCACATGGCCCTGGACATGGAACCTGACGCTCTCAGCCCAGGAGGAGGGGCACATGCAGCCCCTCCCAGAGTGCAGGTCCTGGCCTCTGCTGACCTCTGCATGTCCTATGGCCCCAGAGTCACTGCCTGACCCCACAGCGGCAAGGGTCTCAGGGCTCTGTGCTCTGCTGTCCATACCCCGCCATGGCACACCCACCCTTGGTGTTCGGAGGCCTTGATGATGCTCAGGAGCTGGTGCAGGGGGTCCACCAGCTCCCTCTGCCGCCCAGCCGCGATGAGGTGGTGGTTGTGGTTCAGCATGTAGACGGCAGCGTTCTGTACCACCCAGGGCTCCCCGATCTCCAGGCCAATCTCCGCCGAGCGCAGCCAGGTGTTCATGGCGTACTCCGACAGGCCTTCTATCCAGGTTCTGCAAACGCACAGCAGCCAGCGCTGGCCCCGCAGGCCTTTCCTGACTCTCTTGGGTCTGGAGGGGTGCTCTAGCTGCCCTCCCTGAACCCCACAGCCTTCTGCACCTGTCACATGCAGGGCACCGAGCTGTGCCTAGCACAGACCAGCTCCCTGTCGTTCGGCACTGAGCCTGAGGGGCAGGGTCCCCACCCCACCAGCCTGGAGAGGGAAGACTTTTTCTGTGAAGGTCCAGAGAGTATTTGGGGCTTTGTGAGCTCATCGTTTCTGCCGCATGTTTTTCTTTATTTTGTTTTACAAAATTTTAGAATGGTAAAGCCACTCTTAGCTCATGAGCTGTGGGCCCACAGGCTGGGGCCTGGCGTGCGGCCCCTCCTCCACAGGAATCAGGGCCACAGGCCTCCCGCCTGGGCTAGAGAGACGTGGCAGTGGCTCGCAGGCTCGCGCTGGGGGTGCGGGGAGCACACGGCAAGAGCAGCACATGGGCCCCTCTTCTGGGGCACTGGTGAGCAGTCACCGTGCTCGGTGTCCCTGGCAGTAATCAGAGTATTCAGACATGACCACATCATCTTTAAGAATATTTTAGATTAGAAGCAGCTCTCAGCCACCGCTGTCCACACAGCTCCTTCCTCAGCGCGGCGGCTGCTTCTGCGCGGGGCCTCCTGCAGGCAGGTCTTCCTGGCTACTCTGTGCGCACGATGCGGGCTATTTGTTTGCAGGGGCTGTTGAGGCCCAGGCGCTGGGCACAGCTCTCCCTTAAGACTGGACTGCGGGGAGCTGCTCCCCCTCCGTCCTCTGCCCCCGGTGCTGACCCTGGAGGCTCAAGTGCACCAACAGTGAGAAGGGCTCACGAGTGGGCAGGGCGCTGTCAGGCACAGGGGAGCAGCTGTGAGCTCTCCTCCCTCTCCCTGCCAGGCTGCACTGCCAGCCACACACGCCCTCCTAGTCCTGGTCCATGAACACTCTAGCTTCCTGTGTGACGATGGGGACTGCTTTGTCAGTCGGGAGGATGTTCCCATTGCAGCCCCAAAGGTACAGAGGAGCCCTTCCACCCTTAGCCAGCACACAGGCAGGGGGCGCCGCCCACCTGTATGTGATCCACTCTGGGTTTGTTTCTGGGGGCTCAGGCACGTAGCCAGCTGGGTGCTGGCTCAAGTCCTCGGGGGGGACGGGCGGGTCATTCAGCTCCACACCTTCCGAGCGCAGCAAGTGGATGGTGGCCTGTAAGAGAGTGTGCAGCAGGACAGATGGGCAGGCAGGGCCCGGCACTGGGGGAACAAACGGCCAGGCATCTTTCCTTTAAGCTCTGGTTCTAAAACACCAAACACAGGAGTAGACTCCTGGGCAGAGCCCCACACCCCCACCTGTCCCCTCACAGCAAAGGCACCTCAGGAGGGAAGAGCTGGCGTCGGCACAGCCCACCCACCGCCCCTCTGCACAGCGGAGTCTTCTTCCTGCTGCTAGAGGCCCAGCCAGCTCCGAATCTCCTGATGGCTTTGTGAATCTGCCTTCCAGCAAGGGGCTGCTAAGCGCAGGGGGCGGAGAGGCCCTCATGAGAGGCGGGGCTGGCCCTGGCTGGGAAAATCCCACATTCGTGGCCACCGGTCTCCAGCATCGGGGAGGGAGTCGGCTTCCTGAGCACAGGGCGCGGCTCCAATCACGCGGTGAACCCAGAGGCTCACTGCACAGATCTGCGAGGGACTCCTGCCACTGAGGGACCCCGAAGGAAACAACCTGCATCAGCGTGGGGAATTCTGAAGTCGCTGCCCGCCCAGGCACAGAGCAGGCTGGAGGCTCATGCTGGCACCAGGGTGGGCTTGGATCCAGCTGGCTACGTCCTGCCTGGCTGGCTGAGCAGGGCGGCTACCATGTCTCAGCGCTCACACATGCAGGGGGTCAGGTCAAGGCCCTGGGGGGTCCAGGGGAGCACTAAGCAAATGACACCTCCTTCAAATGCTCGAAAGTCCCCTCTGAATTTAAGTCCCCCAATGGAAAGACAATAACCTGCCATACCGATGTACCTTTAGACCCACCATCCAGAAATTATTTCTAACAAAGTTTACAGCAACACACATCACGATAGGTTTTGATTTGCATCTTGCTCCTAGAAAAGCTTCCAAGGACCTGGGAAATTCTCCCTCCCTGACCCACGGTTTGTTTTGGGAGCCCAGGTAGGCCTATGATCAAGGTCTCCAGTGTGTTAACAAGACAGACCGACACCATTGCCGTGATCACAGCGGGCCCCACAGACATGCAGGAGCCCTGGGGACGCACCTCGGCACTGATGAACCCCACCTCTGCGAACTTCCGCAGGAGGCCGTGGGGCCACTGCCTCTGCAGCACCACCTCCGACTGGCTCCAGGTGTCATTCACAGAGCCTTCTGTGGCCAGCTTCTTCCTTCCTGGAGGGGCAGAGGGAAGAGGAAACCTCAAGGAGCCCGTGCCTCAGCCTGGGGCTCTCCTTGGCTCCCTGCAGGAGCCCTAGGCAGGGGACATGGAGCGTCAAAGGTGAGGATGGTGTCAGACCCATGTCCGGTGACAGGATGTGTGAAGACAGTCAGTGGCAACTTTGTTACCATTACAGCCTCCATGAGCTGTCATGTGAGTCTCGTCTCAGTGTTCATGGGGACACGGTCCAGAAGGCCCAGGACGCCAAGTCCCTATGTCAATAGCGTGGTCTGTGCACACGCCTTGTATACCCCTCTGTGTGCTTTCAGTCACCTGGGGACGACTTCAGCACCTCACACAAGGTGGGTGGGCTGTAAGTGGCTGTCACACTGTATTGTACAGGGAATAATGACAGGAAACACCTCCAACAGGCTCACAACAGACGCAAGCTTCGTTCAAGTGTTCTCAGATGGCAGCTGGCTAAGCCTGTGGCACAGGGCCCAGGGATGCGGAGGGCAGGCTGGACGCACATGTAGAGGTACCACTCTCCACTTGAAAGCTCCTTGGGACCCGTGCGCCAACCAGACCCTTCACTGTGGGGCCACTCTGGCCCTGCAGGAGGCACTGCCTCCCCTGTGGCCCTCACAGGGAGGGGCCGCGCCTTCGAGGCCCTTCCTCAGGGCATCTTGTGCGCACCTCGCTTCTGCCTGGGGGACTTCTTGGACCTGAAGCTGTCGTACAGCAGGCAGAAGCGGCTCGCCGTCCGGCACACGTCCCACACTTCCTGCTTCCGGGCGACCTTGGCCAGCTTTGCCCAAATCTGGATTCTGCTCTCCGAGACAGACAGGGAAATGCAGGTTCAGGTGTAGCTAGTGAAGTTAGCGGACACACCCCGACTGCTCTGGAGGAACAGCCACACGCCAGGGATTTGGGACTGTGCTCCAGCTGGATGGCTCTGGGACAGCTTAGCTGGACAGTGGTCCGGGCCAGGGGTCAGGTGTTACTTCCATGTTCCCCTCCCAGGCATGTGGTGGCCTCCCTGGGTGGATGCCATGGTCTGCCCATCACACAATCCTGATGGCTGCACCACGTGTCCCCTGAGGAAGAGGGAAGTCTCTCGCTGGCCACACACATGCGGGTCGTGGCCTGTTTATCTCACAAACAAGCAGGCCAGGCCTTGCCCATACCCCTACTTTAATGTCCAGAGCTGGAGGCTCTCCCAGGTGTACATCCTCCCAGGTGCACACACTCCCAGGTGCACAGCCTTCCAGGAGCACCTCCTCCCAGCTGAACCTCCTCCCAGGAGCACCTCCTGCCAGGTGCACCTCCTCCCAGGAGCACCTCCTCCTAGAAGCACCTCCTCCTAGAAGCACCTCCTCCCAGGAGCACTTCCTGCCAGGAGCACCTCCTCCCAGGAGCACTTCCTCCCAGGTGCACCTCTTCCCAGGAGCACCTCCTCCCAGGAGCACCTCCTCCCAGGAGCACCTCCTCCCAGGAGCACCTCCTCCCAGGAGCACCTCCTCCCAGGAGCACCTCCTCCCAGGAGCACCTCCTCCCAGGAGCACCTCCTCCCAGGAGCACCTCCTCCCAGGAGCACCTCCTCCCAGGAGCACCTCCTCCCAGGAGCACCTCCTCCCAGG
>PVHX01022035.1:0-16410 GCA_004024805.1 Geosciurus inauris | reverse complement strand
CACCTCCTCCCAGGAGCACCTCCTCCCAGGTGCACCTCCTCCCAGGAGCACCTCCTCCCAGGAGCACTTCCTCCCAGGAGCACCTCCTCCCAGGAGCACCTCCTCCCAGGAGCACCTCCTCTGCCCTAACAGGCCCTCCGTACTGGGCTCTGCTTTGCGCTTCTGTTCTCCAGGCAGGCGCCCTTCCTCGCTCACCTCTCCTGCTCGTTCTCTTTTCCCAGGCGCCGCAGATGCCCAGCAGCCTTGTCCACACTAAGCATGTGATGTCGGGCCTTTGCGAAGAGGTAGGTGAATCTGCTCCTGGTTTTCCCAGTGGAAACTGAGAGAACAAAATGTGAGGGTCAACATCATGTGTTGAGGGAGGGGGTGACAGGAACAGCCAGCTACATTCCATGGGGACACTGGTGACAACAGCAAGCTGTGGTGCCTGCCCTGTAGCACTTGGGCTCCTGGGGCCGAGTCTGTGCAGAGCTGGTGTACATTGCTGTGTCCTCTGACAGTGGTCCAGTGGAGCTGACCGTGCTGTGGTTAGAGTAGCAGAGGTGGTCTGTTTGGGCATCCTGCCTGTCCACTGCTTGCCACCCACTCTGTGACTGTGCCAGCCAGCCAGTCTTCCAATCGGAGCATCAGGCTCTGCCCCAGCTCTCAACCCTGGCCCTCCAGCAGCCTCATGGTCCCCAAAGCCCAGCGGTTTTATCTGCTTCGGTGGGAAGTTCTGAGCTCACTGCTCCTTTTCCTGACACATAAGGGAAGGATGCTCAGAACTCAGCTTCATGCCCTGGACTGGCCTGCCCAGGGAGCTGCTTGGGGACCCAGAGGGTGCTAGCCTGTCTCTGGCACAGGAGACCTCTGGGCAGGAGGTAGGGCCTCAGGGACATGCTTGCCCTGGGCTGGCCTCCTGCCTTCTCAGATGGTACAGAAGACCTGCAGAAGCTCTGCCCTCCTTCCCCAGGAGCCCCTGTACCCCAGCAGGCCCGAAATTCCTCCTGCCAGGAGTGGGTGCTGGCTGGGCCCCTCAGGTGAAGGGCACCTGACCCCAGGTGGCCAGCGGGTCATGTTGAGAGTGAGGAACAGGGAAGGCAACATAGATGTGTACAGGTGACGCCAACACACTGCCCCTCAGTGTCCTGAGGACAAAATGAAACCAAGGAAGGAGACGCCCAGGGGTGACGAGCGTGCCAGCCAGGCAGCACCTCTCCCAGGCCCTGACCCCACTCCGTTCTCCTCTCCCTCGTCTCGGATCCTACGTCAGGGACCTTGCTGGCCCCACTTCAGAGCACTGCTCCCGGGATGCAGTCCCCGTGTGGCCTGGTGTCAGAGGGTGGAGCTGGAGCGAACCTCCGGAGCACAGCACGGCAGGCGCCCCAGCCAGGCGCGGGCTGCCCAGCTGCTCCAGGGAGCTGGAGCACAGGGCGCCACAGCCCCTCCAGCCCGCTCCCTGCCTGCCTGGGACAGGTGTGTGGTGCACACCCCTCTACTGGTTGACCCTCCTTGGGGATGAAGGCCAGGGCTGAGTGGGGTCCGCCCAGGTTGACCTGCGTGATCACTAATATGGAGGGGCAGCCCAGGAGCCACACATGACCTGGTGTTGGACCTAAGAAGCCAAGTCCTGACTCTGGAGCTCAGGATGCTGGACCACTGCCTCAGGTGAGCCCCATGAGCAGAGGGCATGGAGACAGGAGCAGTCGGGGCAGCAGAGGAAGACCACCTACAGGCCAGGGAGTGGGCCTGCCCTGCCCCAGCTCCATCAGGACTCTGGTCTCCAGAGGGGGGACCAACCCACGTCCCTGGCTGTGGCAGCGAGTGCATACGCGCCCTCCGGGTGCTTGGAGAGACCCGGCCAGCACGTGGTGGGCAGCGCGGTACAGCAGGTTCAGGGTGAAGTCTCGCGGGGACCTCGCCTTGTCTGGAGCCTGCCTGGGAAAGTAGGAGGCCCAGAGGCTCCCAGGCAGCTGAGAACCTCCTATGGCAGGAGTCCCCGGCCGGGTATGGAGAGAGGTGCTCACCTTTGGCCTCGTTCTCGCTGTCCAGCACGATCTGGAAGGTGTCGGGGGCCAGGGCCAGGCCTGCGTTCACCAGGAGCGCCCGCTTCTTTCTCACACTGTCCTTCAGGGTCATTTTTTTTGCCTGTAAAGAGAACAGCAGGTAAGACGAGCAGGTTGTCCAAGCAGCCTCTGCCCTGTGGGCACCTGAGCCGCTCGGGCCTCTGCCATCAGGCGGGCCCTGGGCAGCTCCCTCCTGCAGCCCTGCACCTGTCTGGATTCACTCCAGGTCTGCCCGGCCCTGGGTCCCCTTGGACCCCCACGTCTCTCCCCCAGGTGGCCACGTCTGCACCTGCTCGATGACCATGATGGCCCTGTCCTCAGCGCGCTCTGGAGATTGGTACAGCATGGTGCACAGGTGCAGCCGGGTGAAGGACATCTTGAGTTTGTCCTGGTAGAGGTCCAGGGTGTCCAGGTGCATGGCCTTCTGCAGGTGCTCCATGGCAGGCTCCAGCCGGTCCTCATCCTCTTCGATGTATGCCAGCTCCATGTGCACTTGGCAGCGGAGCAGAGTCATGAGGCTGGGGAGAGGTGGCATGTGTCAGGAGGGCCGGCCAGGCTGTCCTCGGGCACGCTGGGCTTGGTCCATGCTCTGGTGGGAGGCAGGGAGTAGCATGGCTGCCCAGGGGCCCTGCTCTTCAGCCTCCTTCCAGTCACACCTGCCTTACCTTGAAGGCTCAGGGAGGGGAGAGCGGTGGATGCTGCAGACCACAGGAGACCCCCAGGCTGGCTGGCAAGACTTGCCACACCCAGGCTCCCACGGGAGGCAGCAGGAGGCACATGGGCTGCTGCCTGCGGGGGCTGCTGTGAGGAGGCACCAGGGAGGGACAAGCAAGCCTAGGCCCCCTCTCCTGGAGGGCGCGTGACATCACTGCCTTGCTGGGTGTGGCCCCCTGCCCCCTGCCTCCAGCCTGCAGCCCATGGTCTTTGCTCAGGTTGTTCTAGACACTCTCTGGCCACCTGCCAAGTCCTGTGCGGCAGCTGGGTCCAGGTGGGGCTGGGCAGGGGCTGGAAAGGCCCTTCCATTTGAGCAAAGCCCTTGCCACTGAGAGCATAGGGAGGGCCCCTCAGCCACCGCCCCAAGGCGCAGCACTGAGACACTCATTAGGCTGCTGAACGAAGGCCCCATGGGGGCCTGACCCACGTGGTCTCAGAGGAGACAAGGAATGTTGTGGGCCTGTGCAGAGAAGCAGAGAGCCTGCAGTGTCTGGCTGCCGTGGGCAGAGCACCACGATGTCCCCAAGGGAAGGGCTAGAGGGCCCCTGGTCCCAGACAGGGCAAAGCTGTGCTCCAGCCAGGGAAGGGGTCCTTGGATGCTGCCTTCAGGTACAGCTGTAGTGGGAGCCTAGCTGCTCCCCTGTGGCCAATGCTAAGGGCGAGGAGGCGACGGAGCGGCAGTGGACTCAATGCTGGGCAGCACCACCCCGACAGCGGTGGTCCTGAGCCCCACCCACCCCAGGAGATGCCCCGCGAGTTGGCGGCTCGGGAGGCTGGCCAAGTGGCCAGGATCCATGCGGTGGGGGGCCCTGGGGACAAACGCAGAAACCACAGCCACAGACTGGGCAGCCGGAGCAGACCCTCCACAGCAGGGCAAGAGGCACAGAGGCCTGCAGCTCAGCAGTTTCCAGGTACTACCTCTTCCAGCTACCATGAAGTGACGCCCGATGGCCCTCTTGCCACCACACCCACAAACTGGGCAGAACACAGGAGGCAGAGGTCTCCAGGGACGGACACCAGGCAGCATGAGACCATAGCCCCAGGAAGAAAGAAACTCAGGCATGCGTGGAGCATAGCCCAGACCCTCCAGGGTGGCGGCACAGCAGGACCTGCAGTGTCCTGCACTAAGGAGGCCAAGGTCGGCACGCTGGGTGCTCAGCAGCTGGGCCCTCCCAAGCACCTACCCCAACAAAACCTAACCCCAAGCCTCAAGGAGGTGTGTGCAGACTGACTCCCACCAGGATGGGCCTGGGGACGCCTTGACCTCCAGAGACCGATCCAGGCAAAACGCCGTGTAACCCCACAACAATTCAACTGCCAACAAGAAAACAGCCCAACTCTTCTCTAAGAAAGGCAGAGGTGTGATGGCCCTCCAGTGTCTCATCCAGTGCTCCCGACAGAGAAATTCCCCAGACCTGCGCAGACAGAAGCATGTGACCCAGGGTGCAAGGTGCAGATGGCAGAGGAACCTGTGAGCAGGTATCACATAGATACCATGAACACGTCCACCAATCAAGAAAAGCAGGATTCGTTGAACAGGTGAGGAATCTCAGAAGAGAAACAGAACTGAAAAAATGGAAATACGAAGTCTAGAAACGGTGACAACAAGTTCTTCTTGTGCGTGACAGCAGATTTGAGATGGTGGGGGAAAGCCTGTGGGTATGAAATCCCCTGATCAGAGGACCAGGAAGTAAAGGGGCTGGGAAAACTGGCTCCCTGGAAGGTGGGTGGCCCGACCCCAGAAGGAACAGAGGAGCACAGCAAGGAGAGCCAGGCTGGTCACCCCTACCGGGCACGCCCAGGGGTCTTGACACCTCTGTCTCCCAGAGAGCCCCACACAGGACGGAAAGAAAGCAAGCAGCCTTGGATCGGATGGAAAAGCAAGACCCAACCTGCTGTCCAAGAGACATGCTCTTCTAATGTCCTGCACTTTAAGTAAACGCATGGGATCAGAGCTTTAGGCAGGACACAGGGCGTCAGGCCAGGCACCTGCCAGAGCGGGGGGTTGGAAAGCACGGCTCTCAGCACGAAGGCTGGGAGAGATGGGTACTCGGGCTGCATGTGCAACAGCTCTCTCAAATAATCACGCTGGGAGAGGGGAGGGTGGGCAGTGGCAGGGCCTCCCCAGGACATGGGCAGAGCGGCGGCCCACAGGCTTCCTTGTTGAACTCCAGGAAACGTTCAAGGGAAGAGCGGGAAGCAGCCCCAGGGCCTCTGCAAAGCCATCTTTGAACTCTTCTAACCCGTCACCTGGCATCCCACCAGAGACACGAGGAGGAGGCCAGCCAGTGTCCAGGGCCTGTGAAGGATGCTCCCTACTGGCCTCCGGGTGAGATAAGGTCCCCCGCAGAGGAGCAGTGCACGCCCACAGCAATGGCCAGCATTCCGAGGAGGGACAAAGCCCCAGGCTGAGGCCATGGCACGCCGGGACTCGCAGGCTGTGTGGGCAACGGGATGCACCTACCACGGCCACGGCTGCCAGGATGTGTCCAGGGGCCCTTTCCCACAAGCTGGCCGATCCCCGGCATCCCTCCAGATTCCCACACTGCCCTTCAGGAGCAGTGGGCAGTGTCCCCTAAAGCTCCTGGTGACAGAATGCAAGGAGGTCCAGAGGCAGCCTGGCAGGGTGGGGACACGCTGCCTGTGGCCTAGCGGATGGTGACGAGGCAGGTGGGCTGTGGCTGGAGGGGCGTCCCTGGCGTCCCCTGGGCCGTGCACTTTGTCCCTGGGTAGAGGGTGCCCCTGCTCCCTGGCTGTCCTGAGCCGCTTTCCTCCTCCACTCTTCCACCAGAATCTGCCCGCCTTGGGCCTCGAGCTACCCAGCAGCCCTCTGCGGACTGGACCTCTGAACCAGGTTCTCATCAGATCCTTTGGTCACAGCCACAAAACGATTAGCCGACTAGCACAAAGAGGACGAGGCAAGTGTCCGGTACTCACCCCATGGACACCCAGCCACAGGAAGGAAGCTCCCGGGTGCCCGGCACCCCAGAGGCATCGCCCAGGGAGCACAGCAGGCGGGCTCCCCACGACGCCCAGGCAGGAGCATCCACCCACCCCCACCAGTGCCCACATCCCGGTGGCCAGCCCTGGCCTACCTGTCCACCTTCTCCAGGATCTCCGCCACGGTGGTCAGCGGCTTCCGCAGGGGGCGCCGCAGGCTGTGCTGCAGCAGCGGCAGGCAGGCATTCCACTGAGTGGTGCACACCACGTGGATGGCCCGGGGGTCGCCGAGGCGGATGGCACGCTGCAGCACCACGTCCAGCCTGTTGATGATGCTCAGCTGGGCCTGGGGGACAGCGAGCGATTCCGTGAGGGTCATGAGCCTGGTGCTCTCACCAGGCCCTTCGCGGCGTGACCTGGGGGGGCCAGCACAGGCCGGGTAGAAGAGGGGCTCCAGGGCGTGGGGTCAGGCGCAAGCAGCAGCTCTGAGCCTTCCGTGGACCCGCTGGGCCACCCCCGGAGGCTGCAGCCTCACCTGCTCTGAGCTGAGGGTGGAGCCCACCCTGGGCCTCACGACCCTGTCCTAGCTGCCGAGAGCCAAGCCATAATCAGAACCTCGTGAGTGGAAGCCACACCCTGAGGTCCCTGAGGCAGGCATGGGCACAGCTGTGCAGACCACGAGCCACACTCACAGCCTCAGCTGCAGGTCACCAGGACCCGTGGGCACTCACAGCTGGCCCCATAGTCCAAGCCCCAGCACATGGCAGTCGATCGTGTCCCTCAGGAGTTCAACTCTGCCAGGCAGAGGCGCAGGCAAACCGTGGAGGCAGGAGGCCTGCCCGGCAGTGAGGCAGCCCCAGGCCCTGTGCTGGTCCCTGCAGCCCGGTGCCTGCAGGCCGTCCTCCACTCTGCTCCTCCAGGGCGGCTGTGGCCCTGTAGGAGGTGCTGAGATGCAGGCCTCCCAGAGGGGCTCCCGCTGGCAGCTGTAGAGGTCCCTGACCCCCTCCCTCAAGGCGACTGGGTCCACCTCAGTGCCACCCTACGCCGTCTGTTTTGGGGGTGCTGTTCGTTCATGTGGAGGTGTTCCCACCCAGGAGCAGCCTGAGTGAGCGCCTCACCTCTCTGCAGCAGTGACTGCTTCTCCAGCCCGCAGCCTGCTGTCTGAGCAGCCACAGAGCCTGAGGTCAGTTCACAGAGCCCGCCGAGGCTCCACAGCAGCTGCCTGCAGGGACTGCAGGGGCAGCGCCCCACAAGGCAGCAGAGGCAGTGAGGAGCCTCTGGTGAGTGCAGCCGCGCCCAGCCCCACGCTGCCCCAGAGGACTCCACAGCAACATCCCTCAGGTTTCCAGGCCAGCCAGGCCACTGCTGCAGCAGCAGGTGGCTTGTATTTCTCACCTCCCGGACAGGAGGGAGGCTGCAAAGGCCCTGGTGGGGACATGGGAGGCTGTCACACCTGGCAGGCCCTGATGGGGACATGGCGGCTCCACACAGGCCACAAGAGCTCAGGGTCTAGAAAGTCACATCCTAGCCCCTAACCTGCCAGGGAGGTCAAGGTGGCCCTGGAGCCACTGGGGACCCTGGCAGAGCTGGTGCGTCCCAGGCTCGGTGCAGGGAGGAGGACGGCCAGCTCCGGAAGCTCAGTGTGTCCAGGCCCAACACTGGACCCTGAGGCTGGGCCCTCATCCCCTCACAGGGAGGAGGAGAGGCACAGCTGGCGGTATCCAAGCTGGGCACCAGCACAGGGCCAGGGCAGTGAGTGTCGGGGCCACGCACACCCCAGCACCCTCCAACCTGGCACAAACCTGGCTGTCCCGAGGAGCCGCAGGTCAGAGCACGTGGCCGTGGCTCAGGCCTTACCTCCACAGCTGTGCGGAAGTAGACTCTAACTTTATTTTCAAGTCTGGAGGCTTCGAGTTCACACTCCAGGCATTCAATCTCAATCAGCTTCCCAGGGTCCTGTAACAAAGGCGTTGCGTGTGCAGAGCTTGAGGAAGCCAACCCGCACGTTCACCGACTTCAAGACCACTTAGAACAGCAGCACCCGTGCCTGGGTGTAGGGGCCACAGGGAAACCACAAGACAGAGCAGACGCACACCCGAGAACTTCAGCATGTCCCCAAGTGCAAAGGCTCAGGGAGAAGGTGGAGGAAGTCTCCCCCGTGCTCACCTGCGTCTTGTTAGCACAGAGAGGACGTCACAGCTGCTGGCTCCGACTTGGAACCAAAGCCCGTCTGTCCCCACAGTTCCACCAACCCGGTTTAAAGTTCCATTAACCCGTCCCATCGTTCGTTTTACAGTACCACGGTAGGTGCAACTCGGTACGGAAGCACTGAGGACTGTCGCCTGTCCCCCTCTCTCTCTGGGGCTCCATTTCCTCATCACTTACGATGACGTCCCCAGCGTCAGCAGGCGTCATGTGCTGGTGAGAGCGTGCCTGCCTCCCCTCACACTGGAGGTGGGCTTCTTGCAGCAGCATGAACGGGACCTGCTCTCCCCAGGGTGGTCTTTGCCTTGTGACTGGGCCTCTGGGCCATCGGCACTTAATGTCACAACATGACGGGTTCGGGGGACGGGCGCACTGATGCCACACCACGCATCCTACTTGTCCCTCCTTTCCTTGACTCCATTTTCTCGTCCTCTGTCTGTTGGAATCCAGACCCTCCTCTGTGGTTCCATTCTGCCTGTGCTGCTGGGTCTCCAACCGCCCCTCTTGCTGCGCTGGCCTGGTGGCTGTCTCAGGACGCAAGGGCACACAGCAGCTTCCCAGCGACCTGGGTGTGCAGCGCCATCCCCTCCTGCCCCTGGGCCATGGCTGCCACGGGCCCAGTGCCCCGGCTAGAGTCCCACAGGATGGCCACGCTGTCCCCTCCAGGTGGCAGCTCCCCTGCTGCCCTGCCTTGTCCCACAGAGAGCCCGCTCTCCCTGGGGCACCATCTTCCTGACGCCTGAACAGCTTCCTTTAGTGGAAGCGGAAGGCAAGCTCTCTCAGCTTCTCTATATTATAATGCATCTTAAGAATCTCTGCTTTTGGTTTTAAAGGCATTTCCTCTGGGTGCGTTTTCGGGGGGAATGCCTCTCTCTTTGGGTTTTATTTCTTGGAGCAGGACAAGTGCTGTCATCCCGACTTTGGTTCCTCAGGACATGATGTCTTTTTGTTTCCTTTTTGAAGATTATCACACTTAGCATCTTTGGCCATTAATCCTTCAAATACCTTTCCTGCTGCTCTTTCTCTCCTCTTAGGGATTCCGCTGCGTATTTACCACCTGCTGGAAGCTGCCCAGCCCCACGCGTGGTCCACGTTTTCTTCTCTGCATTTCTCCTTCCTGAGTTTCATTCTGGATAGTTCCCATTGCAGAGCCTTCAGGTTTGCTAATCTTTTATTCTAAAATGTCTAACCTGCTTTCAACCCTGCCCAGTGTAGCTTCATTTGAGATAGAGTACTAGTTTTCAGCTGTAGAAATTCTGTTTGGGAGTTTGAATTTTCTTCCTTATTCCCATTTAACATAAAAGTTCAAACTTTTTACTTTCGTGAGCATCTGGAATCAAATCACAGCTCTTTCAGTGTCTGTGTCCACTAATCTGTGAAGTATCTTGGTTGAGTGGTTTTTTGTGGTTTTTTTTTTTTTGTACTGGGGATTGAACTCAGGGGCACTCGACCACTGAGCCACATCCCCAGCCCTATTTTGTGTTTTATGTAGAGACAGGGTCTCACTGAGTTGCTCAGCGCCTCGCCGTTGCTGAGGCTGGCTCTGAACTCGCAATTCTCCTGTCTCAGCCTCCCAAAGTGCTGGGATTACAGGTGTGGCCACAGTGCCTGGCTGGTTAAGTGTTTTTGACTGGTGTTTTTCTTCATATGTTCCTCTGTGGGTGTCTGGCAATTCTTTATTGGATACCAGACATTGTGGATTTTACTTTATTGGGTGCAGCAGACTTCTGTATTCTCGTGTTTTTGATATTTGTCTTGGTATTCAATCATACCACTTGGAAAAATTCTGTTCCTTTATTTTTGTGCTCCGGGCTTGCTACACTCAGCCAGAGCAGTGTGCAGCCTAGGGATAACATTTTTACCACGAGGACAAAGGCCTCTGAGTCTCCAGGATTTGAGGTTTTGTGCCTGGCTAGTGATAATGGGAACTGCTGCCCACCCTGCAGTCACACAGACACACACCACGGCATCAGAAGAGGCCTGAGGGGCGGCTGGGGGCTGTGCAGTGGGGACTGGGGAGAGGCCAGGGCCGGGCAGCACACTCTGCCTGCTGTGCTCGAAGCCTGGGTTCCAGGTCTAGGAGGCTCGTCTTGTAGAGACAGAAATGGAGGCTCTGGGGGAGCAGGAAGGCTCCTCGGCTGGTGGATGGCAATGCTGAGTTTGGGCCCCTGCGTCATGGAAACCCAAAAGATGGGCATGGAGCCCACAAAAGAACTTGGCAAAGTGCTTCAAGAACAATTGCCTCCCAGAGCTGGTCACGTCCCACCTCGTGCAGGTCCCGCCCAGGTGGACCCGACGGTCAGGTCCACAGGAAGCCTATGTCCTTTCAAAACCCATTTCCAGGCCACCACAGCCAGGACAACAGCCGGCATGCCTGCTGCTGAAGACGCTGCTTCCTTCAGTCTCACGGCTTTTCCTTGGTAGTAAACTCCTGAGGCCGAGGGAGGGGTCTCACTCACAGCAACTCGGGACCAAGCCACAGCCTGTGCTCAGCAAGGACAGCGGAAGTGACCTGTCCACGGCCACACCATCCGCATAGCTGTCCTCTCCCTTGCTCAGCCCTTTCACTCCGGCATGCTCTCCGGATGCTGCGGTGCAGCTCTGAAACCACCCCTGGAGGGCACTGTTGTCCTGCGTATTAAAAGGGCCTCAGCAGCCAGAATTCTCTGGAATCTACATCAGTGAACTTACCTCAGGGAAAAATCCTAAATGCAGAAAAAGGTTTAGGCACAAAACGTCCATCACAGCCCTCTGTGGGGTGAGCACGGACTGCAGGACTGACCGTCCCGGCGGCCCCACACGCGGCCCCTGGCTGGCCACTGCCACGAAGCCACTCACCTGGCTGTCCATTTTCTTCAGGTCCGAGAGGCAGTCAGAGGTGATCTCCTCACATTTCAGGGTCAGAGAGAAACGAGCTAATTCAAAAAGCAAAAGCATTCTGGAAAAGAAGCAGACAGACACTGGTTCAACAGGGGACCCAGCACACGCTTGGGGCGGGTGGACAGCCAGCCCCTGTGCCAGGCAGGGAAAAGTGAAATGAGAAATAAAATAATAAAACCAACTAGCTACTGATTGGGTCCTGGAGAGGCCCCAGCCCGCCGGCCGCCAGAGCCAGCCTACCTCCCGCAGCGAGTGGCCCCCGGTGCAGACCTGGCCCCCGGTGCAGACCTGCCGCAAGGCCACACTGCTGTCACAGACGCCTCCCAGCACAGCCCCACGTGAGGTACCGTCTCCTCCACACGGCGGGGCGGTGGGGGGAGGTGTGGAGAGGAGGCGGCTGCAGGGAGGAGGCCTGGGCTGCTAGAGCGGAGGCCTCCCTCACAGGGTCTAGCTCAGGGACACCACTGGCACTGGCGGCCACCCTCCCAGTCTTCCTGGTAACCCCCAGGCTGCTGCCAGGTCTGTGGCAAAGCACAGAGAAACTGTGACAGCAGAACAACTTTGAAAAATGGGTGCAATTGGTGGACTACCCCACCGTTCAGGACTGTCCATCAGGGAGCGAATGGAGAGGGAGAGAGGGGTCCTCGTGCAGAAAGCCGGGGCCCCTGGGCCGTCTGGACCCAGCCCTTGTCTGTCAGGTCTGGCACGGAGGTGTGCACGGCATCCCTGGGGGCTGCCACCCACTGGCTGCCAGCAGCACCCCAGCATGACCACCAAAGTGTCCCCAGACATCACCATCTGTTTCCTGGGGATGAGCCACACCTTTTCCTCCTTCCTAGGAACACAGCAGGGTCACCCAGAAACAGAAATGGTTGACCTAGAAGAACAGTTCCCAGCTTCCTGCTCCATCCCTGAACTGCTTTAGGCAGGGGATGCTTTGTGAAGGGAGTGGGGTCCTGCTGCCCTGTTCGTCCCCTGCTGAGGCACCAGACCTCAAAGGCCTGGCCACCTGACCTCTAGCGTGTGTCCTGGCTGAGCCCCTGCCACACGGGCAGCTGTGTAAGTCAAGAAGAGAAAACTGCAAAGGGCTGATTACTGGTCTTCAGTGACCAAATGGTTCTGAACAAACCGAATGGGTCCCCACTTCCCAGAACTCCAGATGCACAAGCCCAGGAGGCTCCGCAGGGCCTGCAGGGTGTCCAGAAGCCTGGGGGAAGGACTGACAGCCCCAAAGGGCTGTGCTGGCTATGTGCGTGGTGTCCCAGTCTGCGGGACACAGCCTCCCCCAGGGCTGAGAGCAGGACATAGGTCACATGCTGAACCCAAGGGAACTCTGCCCTGTCCACCACTGAAACAGGTCTGCTGCGTTGCCAGATGCGTGCCCAAACCAGCAGTCCATGTGGCAGCAGACCCAGGACCATGCTGGGTGGAGACCATTCCTCCCTGTCACGAGGGCAGGGAGGGCCTCACAGGTGCACAGGCAGAGGGCTGGCCACAGTGAGGCCACCTGCAAGTCCCTCTGAGCACCCAGGCCTGGGCACCCAGGGCAGCTGAGGACACGTGCACCAAGGCCCCACAGCGCGTGGCCCCGGTCAGTGGGAATGGTGCCCAGATTATTCTCATCTTAAACGCAACATTTCTGTACACAGAAACCCTGAAGAGTAAGTGGTAAACTGGGCAACTCCTAAGTCTAGCGGAGCTGGGGGGTTCCAGCCTTAACAGAGAAGCCTCCTAGAGTCAGGCAGGCTCACTCATACCCACTTCCAAAACATCAGGTTAACAAAGCGGGAACTTAGCAGAGGAAGAGGACGCCCACGAACACCTAGGGAAAACACTCGACTTCAAAGTGGCAAGAGGCAGGGAGAGCGAAGCCGTGGTGTGCCCTCTCAGCTCAGGGCTCAGCATGCCAGCGGAGGGGACAGCCACGCTCACGCCTGTCACACAGCTTGGGCAAAGAGCACCCAGCACCCCAGCTCCACAGTGTCCCCCGGGGGGACACAAGCAGACCCTCAAGAGAGGTAGCCCACCCCACCCCGAGGGCCCTGCCTGGACACAGCCACAGGAGTGAAGGGGCCGTGGCCAGCCCAGCCTGGCTCCAGCCACAACAGATATAGATGTCCCTCCTGGGACACATGGACCTGTGTGGGTGTGCACCGGCTCCTCCCAGGAGCTACTGCTGGCCTGGTCAAGTAAGAGCTGCCTGCAGAAGGGGACTTCAGCACTCCCTCCACCCACCTCCCGCCGCAGGACCTGGTCCAGCCTCCAGCACGCCCTCCTCCGAGAAGACTCTGAAGTCCTCACTGGACTGTCCAGGACTCCGACCCTGTGCTCTAGCTAACTCTCCCTTGCTGCCATCAAATGCGATGCCATGTGGCCCTGCATCCATGGACACAGAATGATGTGGGCACCCAGTGGGTGAGAGGTGCTGCTCCCCCAGTCCAGCCCCAGAGATCTGAGGTGTCCAACATTCTCTCTTGGCTGAGCAGGACTCCTGCCCACAGACACAGCCAGAGGGCAAATGTGCCTTGTTTTAAGTTGCAGAGTTGTAGTTTCCTGGACAGTCACACTCAGTGCCACGTGCCGGGAGCCCTCTGGACTCTCCTCTTCCTAATGGGGAATGACTAGTGGACCTAGGACCCGCCCTCACTCTGTGTGCCTCTTCGTAACTGAAACATGCAGAGACTGTCCTTCCAATGAGACATGGTTGCAGGGGCAGAGGCCGAGCCTGGGCACACCCTTCTGGGTAGCACACTCCAGCACACTGTACCTCCGACCCTCGATCAAATGCAAACTGAAAAAACATCCCAAATGGTTGCTAAAGGCAAAAGGTCACAAAACTTCTTATGTTAGGAGTGATTGCAAATTAATGAGAATCTCAGAAGATTAATTCTCTGAAGAGGAGGCTCCAAGGCCTCCAGACGTGGCTGCAGATTAAGCCTTGCTGATGGTCAGACACATGCAAAAGAAACCAAAGCAACTGGGTAATTTCAGCCCCGTGTTAACAAGACTCCACTTGTCTTAAGCACCAAGAGCTAACCAGGAGACCACAAACAGCTGCCGGCATGGGAGACCCAACTCCTGCCACCTGCCCCTGCTGGGGAGAAGTTTCTAGAGCCTCAGGGCTGCCCAGGCTCAGCATCTCTCCTGGGAGTCATCCCTGGACTAGTGCTCCCAGGGTTCCAGGAAGCCCCGGACGTGCCCTCTGTGTGACACAGTGTGCGTGAACCTTGTGCTCTTCCACCTGCTGGGTTCACACGTGAAAGGCTGCGACACCTGGCAGTGCCTGAGCTTACGGGTGAAATCCGATTGTGCAAGGTGGGACGTGAAGTCACATATCCCAGGTACACCGGACAACACACACCTCCAGAGACCAGAGGGAGGTGCACTGAAATCTCCACTGCTGAGGGTGCTTCTAGCTGCTTGATCTATATCCTTTCCCGTTTTCCAGTACTTTCTGAACTTTGCATGGAGAGAACAAGATTACACATTGGAAACGCAGGCACTCACTTTTCTTCTCTGATTGCGGGAAAGCGCTGGAGATTGTACAGACCTAACTGTCTGTAGGCTCTCTTCAGAATCAGACAGACGTCTTCTGGTAACTCATTTTTATCCATCTTTCTACAATTAATTCAGAGAGCAAATAACCAGAGCACCTTACAGATGTATTAAAATCATTCAAAGGGAAACACTGGATCTCTGACCCTGTGTCTCCCCAGAAAGGTTCCCACGCCTCATCTTTCCTCACCTTGCAGGAGTTATTTCTTCCTCCAACACTGAAAAAACACCCCAGAAAAATTTACACAGGCCGCCATGGCAGAGCCGCCCTGCACCTGAGATCACCTGGCACAGAAACCGGGCCTCCTCTCCGCCTCACGAGCGGGAGGCCAGACTCCCCTCGGCAGTGCCCCACTGAACTGCCTCGCCCGCCCGTCTGCTCTGACCCTCTGCACCCAGGCCCACCACGGCCCCTCCCTGTCCCTGGGCCCCACCTCCTCCAGCTCCCGCAGCCCTGACCTGCCACTGACACAGGGCTCCGGGGAGGGGCAGTCTTCTGAGCTCTGCCCTGCAGCCTGTGCCGCCCCCAGGACTACTCACGCTTTGAGGGAATTAATGTGGAAAGACACTGACAGGCTGATGGAATTCTTCTTTTCCTTCCGTAAGTGAAGCTCGTCCATCAATTCATGACGAACCTGTTTTAAGGTGGAGTAGGATATTAGCTTGAACTCAAGCAGGTAATCAGGTCGCGAATCAGATTCGTGCTTAGATATTATTATTTTCTTCTTGTTGTAAAATTAATACTTGTAATTAAGATGTATTTTCTCATTAAAGTTTTATAGCTTTTCAAATATAACTTAAGGTGATTCCTGTACCTGAAACTTAATAGCCAGTGAATAATGTAAAGTTTAATGCTTTGGGGATACGATCCTGAAGTAATTACTTGTACCTTTACAAATTTTTGGTTAACTTAAAAAAATTCAATGCTGTTACAAAAGGAATATTTAAAGAGAAATAATGAAGGCAAAGATAGTGTATTATTTTTAAAAAATAATGGCTACGTCCGTCTGCTCTCAGGTGAACAGCTGCTGCTCCTCACGCTGTCTTGTTTTGCTCGGGTATGCATGTAGGTTCCTATGCTCTCGACTAATGACCTTGTTTGTGGTTTTTATGCATAGTTTTCTGAACAGTGATTTTCAGGGAAACTACTGCTGATATCTATTTTTAAACACGTCACCTTACCATGACTGAGTATATCTGCTGATACTTGTGGGGCACGTTGGCTTTTATGAATGGCGCTGCCGTGGCACAGAACTTGGCCGCCTCCTCCTTTTTTCCAGCTTCCAGGTAACACTCAAGAAGTTCCCTAGGTAACAAGGAGTGGGGACTGAACCTCCCCAAATTGCCTTCTGTGCAAATGCCAGGGGCTGGGTCACCCTCTTTCACAGCTGTGTGTCTCGTCAACTTTAGAAAGCACTGCAGTGTGGCCAGGATGGGAGGCTCACCAGGAAGATGCACAGGAAGGGGCTGTTGCCCCCCACCAGCAGGAGAGAGACCTGGTACCTTCACAGAGGAACAGAGAGCTGTGGGCATTTTAATCACGTAGGCCTTTTTAAAATGACATTTTCTTTAAAAAAAGAATCTCATCTATATTTACTTGGTTTTAAAGTCTCCCCAAATGGCCCCAAGTGGGTGCCTCCAACCCACAGCCACTGGACTTGGACTTGAATGGGGATCTCCATGGTCAGCACAAGTGGGACCTTCGTGGCCACAGCTGCCCAGTCATCCCAGACAGATCTTGTTTCTGAACAGTGGCGCGCTGGCCAGGCTTGCTGACCATCTGTCCCAGTGGCTTCTCAGGCCATGCCCCAGTCTGTCCCCACTGTGCTGCCTGGCAGATGCACAGGTTCCTGCTGGCTCAGGTATTTGTGGAATCCACGAGCCAGGACCCCACTATCTTCACTTTGAGTCTAAACACACCTCTCTGTTTTCTGTGGAAACACCCCCAGGAAGACTCACTCAGATTTCTAACCTCCTAACCAGGGGCAAACCCAGTCCCAGTCCTGGAAGGGAAAGCAGAGTTCCCGCAGACGGTGGTGGGCGGGCGGTGCAGCAGGGAGGGGCTGAGGGG
>PVHX01022034.1:0-30373 GCA_004024805.1 Geosciurus inauris | reverse complement strand
CAAAAACTAGACCCCAAGCAGGAACAAGTAAAGGGTGACATCAGACCCCACTCCTATACATCTACTCATACAGCAAAAACACAGAGAAATACTTGGAACAAATATGATAAGTAAACACCAAAGAATTGCTATGTTCAGTAAAGTGATATTTCTCTATAATAGAGAAAGAAGAACCAGTCCCAACTGATGTGAAAGTCCAAGGCCTCTGAAAACATGGAAACAGAAAAACAAATATTCCCACAAAACTCACAACCCCTAAAAAAGGAACCCACTGATATGGAAATGGATAAAATTGCAGAGAAAGACTATGAAAACCTGATTATTAAAATGTTCAATGAACTAAAAGAAGATCTGAAGAATTAGTTAAGAGAGTAAATACAGAAGGGAAAAGACCATTTTAATAAAGAAATACAGTGAAAATAAATTATTCAGAAATCCTAGACATGAAATGCCCAATGTGTCAAACTTTTTAAAAAATAAAACTTCAGGCCTCAAAACAGAACTTTAGGCCTTGAAGACAGGCTACATGAACTTGAATATTCAGTACACAATAAAAGAAAAAAAATGCAATGATCAGAATATACAAGAACTCTGAGGCAACATCAAGAGAACAAAACTGAGAGTCATTGGGATAGAAGAGAATATGGAGATACTGGCTAAAGATATTATTAAACTCTTCAGTGATACAATAGCAAAATATTTTCCTCATATCATGGAATGATATGAGGAAATGAGATATTCTAAACTCTAAAAGAAAATAATTGCCAACAAAGATTGCTATGTACAGTAAAGTGATATTTCAAAATCAATGAAGAAATAAAAATTTTCTATGATGAGGATAAACTAAAATAATTCATAATCACTAAGCCAGCACTACAAAAATACTTAAAGATATACTGCCACATAGAAAAAGTCAAAAACAAACACCAAAGATCAAAAAGTATACTGCACTAGAAATCCAGCAAAGTATTAGCAGGATACAAGATCAACAGTCATAAATCAATAGCTTTCCTACGCTCCAATAGTAATTTTGCTGAGAAGGAAATCAGGAAAACCATTGCATTTACAGTATCCTAAAATAAAAAAAAACAAAACAACTTAGGAATAAATCTAACCAAGGAGGTGAAAAACTTCTACAATCAAAACAATAGAACAACAAAGAAAGAAAGTGAAGAAGACCTTAGGAGAATGGAAAGACCTCCAATGTTCTTGGATAGGCAATATTAGTATGGTCAAAATGGTGACATTACCAAAAGTATTATACAGATTCAATGCAATCCTCATCAAAATACCAATAACATTCTTTACAGAACTATAAAAAACACAGTCCTAAAATTCATTTGGAAGCATAAAAGATCCAGAATAGTGAGCAATCTTGAGTAAAAATAGTTATGCTGGAGGAATCACAATATCTGATCTCAAATTATTCTATAGAGATGCATATATATGGTCTTGGTATCAAAAAGATATGAAGACCAATGGAATAGAACAGAAGACACAATCTCAGATAGTTATAACCATTAAATACTTGACAAAGGGGCCAAAAAACATATTGGTATACAAGATAATATTTTTAACAAATGGTACTGGGAAAACTGAATATTTGTATGTAGAAGAATGAAACGAGGTCCCTATCTCTCACCTTCCATTATAGTTGTATATAATGATAGAGGTTGTTGTAACACTTCCTTCCATGCACACAATATAACAATACAATTTGGTTAATATTACTCCCCAACATTCCCCACTCCTACTGTCTTCTTACTGTCCTTTCTCTCTACTGATCTCTACGTAATTGTCATGAGATGCCCACTCCCCACACACCTTTCTTTACCTTTTTCCTAAATTCTGTATATGAAAGAAAACATATGACCCTTGACTTTTCCTTCTTCCTTTGCCTAAAGAAGGAAATGGCTATGATTGTTTATTTCTCTTGGGAAGTATCAGAATTATCAGAAGTATCAGAAGTATCAGATTTGGGCTTACTTTGATTAACACCATGATCTTGAATTCCATTTATTTTCCCACAAATGACATCATTTCATTTTTATTTATGGCTGAATAAAATGTATAATTATCTTTGCCAATTCATTTATTGATGAACACCTGGGCTGGTTCCATAATTTGATAATTGTAAATTGTGCTACTATAAACGTGGTTATGCATATATCACTTTAGTATGATGCCTTTAATTCTTTACATAAATACTAAGAGTTGTATAGTTGGACTATATGGTGGTTCTATGCATAGTCTTTTAAGAAACCTTCATACTGACTTCCAGAGTGGTTATGCTAATTTACAATCCCACCAACAGTGTCCAAATATTCCTTTTTCTCCATATCCTTTTAAGCATTTATTATTTTTATATTCTTTTAAAAATGTTATTGGTTCTTCTTAGTTATACATGACAGTAGAATCCATTTTGACAAAATTACACAAGGATGGGGTATACCTTATTCTAATTAGGACCCCATGCCTGTGGGTGGGCACAATGGTGGGATTCACTTGGGTATTTTCATATGTATACATAAGAAAATTATGTTAGATTTATTCTACTATCTTTCCTATGCCTATCCCCCCTCCCTTCATTTTGTTCACCTTTGTCTAAGCTACTGAACTTCTTTTCTTCCCCTGTGCCCCCTTATTGTGGTTTAGCTCCCATATATCAGTGAGAACATTCGACCTTTGATTTTTGGGGATGGGCTTATTGTTCAAATTCTTGATGAGTGCCATTTTAACTAGTGTGAGATAAAATCTCAGCATGTTTTTCATTTGCATTTCCTTAATTGCTAATGATGTTGAACATTTTTCATATATTTGCTGGCCATTTGTATTTCTTCTTTCAAGATGTGTCTGTTTAACTCATTTGCCCATTTATTAATTGGGTTATTTGGCTTTTTTTGGTATTAAGTTTTTTGAGTTCTTCATATGTTCTCTATATTAATCCTCTGTCAAAAAAGAAGCTAGCTAAAATTTTCTTCTCTTCCATAAGTTCACTCTTTGAATTCTTATTTTTTTTTTTATATTTCTAAGGATTAGAACCCAGGCCTTTTGCATGCAAGGCAAGCACTCTATCAACTGAGCTATATCCCTAGCCTCTCTTTTCATTCTTAATTATTTCCTTTGCCATGCAAACTTTCTACTTTTGAAATTCACAATTTTGGAGGATTTCTAAGAATACCTGTCCATCTCAATGGAATGGAATTCAGTAGTGGAAAATAAGTGGTATCTGTCTTTGAAGTTGAAAAATATAAATCAACATTCTTGAGTTTTACTATTATATAAGTTGCTACCGTTCCTAATAAGATCTTTTCCATTAAAACTCAAAGATGGTTTTTCTCTAATATCTTTTCAGAAGCCCAATCCACCAGGTTGCAGATCATCAAGAGGTGGTTTACGTGGGTTTTTGGAAATAGATTTAGCATCTTCTGATGATAAAGTTGAAATTATCATGTGACTCTTGTTTTCAGTTGCATTAACTTGTTATAGGGTAGAATCTAGAATTGGAACCTACAATTAACCCGTAAGATGAATCCATAGGAGTTATTTCTGTAATTCTGATACTTCCCAAGAGAAATAAATAATCATAGCCATTTCCTTCTTTAGGCAAAGGAAGAAGGTCAGTGGAATTGAGATCAATGGACAGTAATGTGTTAAATAGAAAATATGATATGATGTTTTGAAGTATACATGCATTGTGGGAATATCAAATCTAACTAATTAACAAATACGATGCCTCTCATAGTTATCATCTTGGTGGTGAAAACACTTAACGTTGTCTTTTCTCTCATTTTTCAAAACTACAATACATTGTCATTAACTATTGCCACCAATCTACCTTTGATTACTTGAACTTTTTCTTCCCATCTATGCTGAGTGTTAATTATCAACTTTTCTTAATCAACAGATAGGAATTTATATTTATTATCATATATATGTATACACACATATTTGTATTTGTCTAATTATTATACCAAGCATAATATTAACTATGTTAATTATTATCTATAAGCAAAAGAGCTCCATTTTTTTTCTCCAAGCACAAGAGAAAAACAGATAAAGACAAATACCACATAATCTCTTAAGTGAAATCTTAAAACATGAACTCATAGAAATGGACAGTAGACCCAGAGGTTGATGGGGTGGAAAATGGAGATATGTTGGTCAAAGGATACAAGTTTCCATTAGATAGAAGGAATAGATTTTTGAGATCTATTGCCCAGAATGATGAATATATCTAAAAATTAATGTATACTCTATTTCAAAATTACAAAGAGTAGATTTTAAATGTTCTTACCACAAAGAAATGATAAATTTCAGAGGCGATGGATGTATTAGTTAATTTTATTTATTCATTCCACAATGTATATATACAAATGTCATAACATCTCATTGTATCTCATAAATATGTGCAATTACTATTTGCCAAGTAAAAATAAATTTATTTTAAAAAAAGAATATAAGAATTGTTTAGCTACTTTTTTCCCGTAAGTACTGTTTCATATTATTTTAACAATTTTGCGGGAGCAAAAGTAAGCAAATGTACTTTCAAATAAATAGCATATTTATTATATATTTTGAGTATTACATATTTATTTGTATAAAATGTCTATTGTTTATATATTAATTTACACATATATTGCATATATTTATATACATATTTTATGAAACACACTAAAATATTTATGTGTAGTAAATAATATCATCCAAAGATATTTATCTATGTTGTTAACCAATTATTTTAAGAAATAAAGATAAAATTATGTTTATTAGCCACTGTTTTGTTTCATTTCTTAAAAAATTTAGATCTTGTCCAGGAATTTAAATTTAATTATACTATGATTTCTAGGGTCTTAAAGTTAGTTAAGAAGATAAGATTACATTTCAATTAACAACTTAAATCTTTATAACTTAAAATGTTACAAGAATTTCATAAAATCAAATGTTATAACATTCAAAACAGAATCTATTATTATCATTTGATTTAGTGGAATGCAATTATTTATAAACATAAAATCATATGTATATACATGATATATACATATATGCTTTTAAAATTTTAAGTAAATTATAAGACAAACTATAGCAAAAATTTGCAAGCTATTTAGGAAGCTTGAATAATAAAAAATTTAACCCTGGTCTTCAACAAACCATAACATCAGATCTAGAGTCAGGTAAACTTACCTCCTACCTATGAACAGGTACACCTTAAACAGATAGAGATGCAAGATTCTGAGGAATGTGCACAAAGAAGATCCAGTACAATGCAGTAGAGGTCTGCTGGATCTTGAATCTTCACTTCTTTCAGTGCTGTCCAGCCAAAGACCACCAGTTATACATTTGTAATTGGACAAGTTTTGTTTAGTTTCCTTAGCAGTAAATGAGAACTCGGACCATGGAGAACCATGCAGCATCTCAGTAAGATGGTTTTAGAAAGGACATACAGAATTTGGGATTGTGCTAGGTGATTTTTGGGAGGGGGGAGATTAAGAATGTGGGTACCTATTCTGGATTAGAAGTGGGAGTTAAGTTTATAATTGAAAGCTTAATAAATCTTATCTAAAAGAAGGGAACACTGGGCTAAAGTAAATAATGGTTAATAAAGCAGCATTCATTCATTAACCAAGATAAGGAAATGTTTGGAAATCTTGTGTCTGGACAATGTTCTTATTTATTGCCTGTGTTCAGCTGTGATTACAGAGTGATCTTATTTTCTGTCTTAATCTCTCATGATCATACAGTGGTCTTCTTTGATGTTACATTTCATTAAATGTGTTTTATGTTCAATAGAAAAACACAAAGGCCTAGATGTATCAGGCCAGATCTTAGCCGTCATGAGTAACTTCTCTATTATCTTCCACATTGTTTTAAAAATTCTTTTTTTTTTAACAACCTTTATTTTATTTATTTATGTATGTATTTTGTATGTGGTGCTGAGGATCGAACCCAGTACCTCACGTGTGAGGGGCAAGCGCTCTACCACTGAGCCATGACCCCAGTCCCGTATTAAAAATTCTAATCAGTACAATGGGCTAAATATTTTTAAAAAGTAAAGGCGTTTATACTAGAACATAACTACTAAAAAAGGACTGTAAGTTTGCATAATATAAGATCAATATGGGAAAACCAATAATTTCTTAATGTCAATTAAAATCTTTAAAAAGCTAGCAATAAAAAATTCCATTCACAATATAAAAAAAGAATATTTAGGATTTCTTTAAATATGCAATACTTCTACACTGAAAACTATATATAGAACATGACCAAGGTAAATTAAAGATCTAAATAATTGGAGATAAATTCCATGTTCATTAGTTGGAAGATCAAAATTATATGGCAGTTCTTTCCAATTTGATCTGTATTTTCAATGCAATTCACATAAAAATCCCAGCAGACTTTTAAGTAGAGAATAACAAAATGATTATAAATTTAAATGGAAATGCAAAAGATTCAGAATAGACCATTTTTTTGGAAAAGGATAATTGTGGATGATTTACAGTAATTTTTCTGTGTATTATAATATTTTTATTAACCAAGAATGTGTAGCACTGGGATATAAACACAGGTACATAGACCACTGGAACAGAATTAAGAAGTCCAGAAGGAAACCCTTTTGTGGTCAATTGATTATTCACAAAGGTACCAAGGCATTCCATTGGGAAATAGAAGTTTTCAACAAATAGTATTGGGACAATTTGATATCCTGACACAAAAGGATGAATTTAGACATGTATGTCACACCATTCAAAAACCCAAAATGGATCAAAAACCTAATTATAAATAAAAAATTCAAAGCTTTTTGGCACAAAATCTTTCTATCATGGGGTTTAGAAAAATGTTCTTAGCTATAACACTAAAAACATGATCTAAACAAATCTTAATAAAGGAAACTTCATCAAAATTTTAGAATTTCAAATATTAAAAGACATCATTAGGGAGCCACAGAAAGGGAGAAAATATTTGTAAGTCTTATATCTACTAAGGACATAAAATATATATGTAGAACTTTCATAGGTCAATGAGACAATTCATATTAAAAGTGAACAAAATAATTTAGTAAATATTTCATCAGAGTGTACACATGGACACCTACTTAGTACACAGAAGATATTTAATATCATTAGTCATTAGAGACATTCAAAGTAAAACCAAATTGAGGACCCTTTGTAGTATCAGAAGAATAGCTACTGTTATGGTTTAGATGTGAGATGTCTCCCAAAAGCTCACGTGTGAGACAATGCAAGAAAGTTCAGAGAAGAAATGACTGGGTAGTGATAGACTTAACCAAATCAGTAAATTAATCTTCTGAGGGATTTATTGAGTAGTAAAAGGAGGAGATGGGGCATTGGGGGTATGGCTTTGGGGGCATATATTTGTATCCAGTGAGTGGAGTCTCTCTCTATCCCTGTTTCTGATCATCATGTGAGCTAATTTCCTCTGCCAGACTATTCCACTATGATGTCCTGCCTCACCTCAACCCTAAGGAATGAAGCCAGCTGTCCATGGACTGAGACCTCTGAAACTGTGAACCCCCAAAGAAACTTTCCCCTCTACAGTTGTTCTGGTCTGATCCTTTAGTCACAGCAGCAAGAAACACCTGACTAAAACAGCTACATTTTCTGAAATAAATAATAATAATAATAAGCATTGGCAGGGAGGTGGTTAAACTAAGCCATCATACATTAATAGTGGGAATAGAAAATGACAAAGCATCTAGTAAAAAGTTTGGCAGTTTTTAATAATTAAAGCAAATCTGAACATGCCATATGACCCAACACTTAGGAAGCAAAAGATGAATTAAAATATGCTCACATAGAAGCTTGTAAAAAATATTCATGTGAGAATTTATTATAATATCCAAGAGCTGTAGACAATATCCATCAGCTAGTGAGTGGGTAACCAATATAAAGTGTATCTATATAGGGTCATATTATTCAGCAATTAAAGGAGAAAACAGGACAAGGATCACAGGTGGAGTAGAGAACATAACAGAACATTCTGACTGCATTTAAATGTAAAGAAAAAAAACAAAAACAAAAACCTTACAGAAAGTAGAGAGCAAAAGGTGCAGATCAGTCATTTTGAAAATAAATGTAATATGTAAGACTAAACACAAAAGAATCTACACCTGAAGGCTGTGCTCTTATAGATAAAGTTGTTTCCCACAGAGGTACAGGTTAACAATTCTAATACCATTACTCATGGACCATGCAGTTGAGCAATTAGGAAAGTGGATGGTATAATCTGGGAAGCAGGTTTCTCCTTACTGGAGTAGGAGTTTTCAGATAAGCAAGGAGAAGAATCTAGAAAGATCCATGGGAAAATGAATCAGAGTTGATGAATCATCATGATCTCATTTTAGCTTATAGCTACCGGTGTTTGCAGATCAAGGTATTTACTAATACATATTGTTCATAGGTAGTATAAAAATATGTTTTCTTGCTCCATCAGCTCAGAGGGCCTAGAAGAGCAATACCACTGAAGCAACTAGGATGCCTAACAGATGGACCATGGTTTCTATTATAAGTTTTTGTTGCGGGGAGGGAACTGGGGACTGAACTCAGGGGCACTTGGCCACTGAGCCACATTCCCAGCCTTATTTTGGATTTTATTTAGAGACGAGAGCCTCACTGAGTTGCTTAGAGCCTTGCTGTTGCTGAGGCTGGCTTTTAACTCACAACCCCCCTGCCTCAGCCTCCCGCACTACTGGGATTACAGGCATGTGCCACTGTGCACAGCTTCTATTATAACTTTTTAATGAAAGAAAGCAAGGAACCCTACACAAATAACTAAGTCTAGGGCCGAGGCAAAAAATACACAAGGTGAGATACAAGTATCATGAAGTAAGGAAGTGCTGAAAAGCAAAACAACAACAAAAAGATTGGGGTATGTCAAGGGGGCTTAGGGGTCACCTTTAAAGAGCTCCTAGTGACCAAAGCAGAACAATTTAAAAACAAAATAAAGTATCATTGTGTTGTAACCCAAAGCATAAAATGAATATCTGTGAGTCCATGGTGATATTAATGATCAAATAATTAAATGTGGAAAAAGAGAAATATCTCCCATGGATTAAAATTCCAAATAATAAAGCAAAGCTCAGGACCAGAAGTCTTCACTGCTGAATTCTGCCAAACATTTAAAGAAGAACTAATAATAATTCTTGTTAAATCATTGCCAAAAATTGAAGAGGAGAGGATTTTTCCAAATTTATTCTATGAGGTCAGCATTACCCAGATACTAAAAAGAGAAAGGGATATGGGAGACAACACATTACAAACTAATATCCTTGGTGAATAGAGATGAAAAAATATTCAAAAAAATACTAGAAAATTACAATCCAACAGCACATTATAAAGATTATTCCCTATGATCCAATGGGGTTTATTCTAGGAATGCAAGGTTAGTTTAATATACAAATCAATAATCAGGGTACACCACATCAACAGAATAAAGGACAAAAACCAAACACTCATCTCAACATATGTAGAAAACACAGCATGTCTTCATGATTAAAACTCTGAACAAATTAGGTACAGAAGGAATGTATCTTGACATAATACAAACATGGATAACAAGCTCACAACTAGCATCATACCCATTGGGGCAAGCTGAAAGCACTCTTTCTAAGATCTGGAACAAGACAAAGACGTGCACTTTCAATCACTTGTATTCACCAAAGCACTGGAAGTCCTGTACAGAGAAACCAAGCAAGATAAACAAATAAAGCTTACTCAGAATACAAGGAGGAAGTCAAGTTTTCACTATTTGCAGATAACACGACCTTATATGCATAAAACCTTGAGGACTCTGCCAAAAAAAAAAAAAAACTATTAAAACTAATAAAATTTGTGAAGTTGCACGTTACAAAATCAACATAAAAAATCTGTAGCACTGCTTTATGCTAATAGAAAATTATCTGAAAAAGGAATCAAGAAAACAATACCATTTTCAATAGCTAAAACAAAAATAGATCTTAGATCTTTTATGGTATGTGATAAAAACTAACACATAGACTACTGGAACGAAGTTACAAAGAACATTCATGAGGTAAAGTCTCCTTGGTAAATGGTGCTAGGAAAATGGGATGTACACATGCAAAATAATGAAACTAGACCCCTATCTCTCACTATACACAGACATTAACTCAAAATGGAGTAAAGACATAAATATAAGGCTTGAAACCACAAGTAGTAATTAAAACAGGAAAAATATTTCAGGACATTGGAATGGGCAAAGACTTTCTGGAGGCAACTCCCAAAGCACAGGAAACAAAAGAAAATACAGACAAATGGGATTACATTTGACTGAAAATCTTGTGCAAAGAAACAATTTAGAGGAAAAAAAACAACCTTCAGAATGAAAAAAAATTGCTTACTATTCATCTAAGAAATAATTAGTATCCAGAATATATAAGGAACTTTAAAAAGTCTACAGAAAAAAAATAATGCAGTTTAAAAGTGGGCAATAGACCTGAATAGATATTTCTCAAAATAAGACACACAAAAGATCAACAAATATATGGGAAAAAATATAGCTCAACCTCACTAATCATGAAGGAAATTCAAGTCAAAATCACAGTGAGATGCCTCACCCCAGTTAGAATGGCTATGATCAAAACAACAGGAGATAATGAGTGCTGGTGAGGTTGTGAAGCAAAGGGGGACCCTGTCCTCTGTTATTCAAAATGTAAATTAGTGCAGCCATTGTGGAAAAGATTTACCATAGGACCCATCAATCCCACTATGGTGTATATGTCAAAAGAAAATGAAATCAATGTACCTAATTTATTCCCACGTTTATTGCAGCACTATTCACAATAACAAAGATATGGACCCAAGTGTCTTGTCAGTGGATAATTGGATAAAAAATGAAAATATGGTACATATATATATACAGATGAGTGTGTGTATGTATATATATATATATATATATATATATACATACATATATATATATTCTAAAAGAGGTTATCCTATAGAAGTTAAGAGTAAGTTGTAGTTACCAGAGGCTGGAGGGAGCAGGCTGGAGGTAGGGATGGAGGGAGGTTGATTGCTGGGTATTAAGAGTTAGATGGGAGGAATAAGTCCTACTGCTCATCAGGGTGACTATACATAATGACAATGCTCTAGGTGTTTCAAAAAGCCAGAGAAAGGATTCTGAATGTTTTCACCATAAAGAAAAGATAAAGATAAATGGTTGAAGAGATAGATATCCTAATTACCCTCATTTGAACACTACACAATGTATACATGTATTAAAACATAACATGATATCCCATAAATATGTGCAATTTTATGTGTCAACTATAAACAAATTTTTTTTAGGAAAATTCTGATGATCTATGTGAATACTCTGTACTCAAGATGAAGATTGCATGCTCTTAACTACAGGCTGCTTGTAGCAATTTTTTGCACAGTATAGTATTAACAGAGGAAAGAAGAATAAATTCGCATTGTAGAGACCTAAAAAACACTATCACAGCCAAATGATGAAAATTTACATCAACGGTGATATCACAGTGATGCTATATACCCCTGGTAGGATATGATGAGAATGACACATGAACTCAGTGATTGTTCTAAAAACAAATGAGCAAACAAAACCCCATTACCCTGGCCTAATCACGAGAAAAATGTTAGAAAAATTTCAATTGAGGGGCATAGTACAAACTGCCTGAGTAGTGCACATACAGACTTCACAAACCTAGGGCAGTCTGAGAAATTGTTAAAGAGGAGTCAAAACGACGGGAACATTAGATATACTGTGAATTCTTAAATGGGATCTTGAAACAGAAAAAATACATCTTCTGTAAATCTACAGGTATTATAAAATGTTTATGAAATAAGTAAATGATCAAGCTTCTACCTATAAAAAAGGAATAAACTACCAGTACATACTATACCATGAATGAACCACAAACATTTTGCTAAGTAAAAGAAGCCAAATGGAAAAGACTACATATTATCTGATGCCACCTATATGAATTTATAGAAAAGGAAAATTTGTAAGGACAGAAAGTAAGCTAGTTCGTCTCAGGGTTGAGTGTGGGGATAGACTTCAAATAGGTGCAAGAGAATTTTGGGAGGTATAAAAATGTTTTAAAACTGTATGGTTGTTATTATTACACAAATCTCTAGGTATGCTAAAATAATTGAAATGTGCATTTATAATGGGTCCTTTTTATGGTAAGGGACCTATACCTGAACTTCATTATTAATTAAACTAACTTAATTGAAATTTATAATACACATTGTTTTAGAATTCATGCTGTGTATTCAATAAGGCGAACCATATTCTGGATCATAAAGTGAGTCAACAAATTTCATAGCAGTCGCATGTTGTTGGATCCCAGCAGAATTAAATGCAAAATCAATTTTAAAAAAACTTGCAAACAACCCCAGAATATGTGAAAGTTATGCAATACATGTTAAAAGTAACCCCTAGTTTAAATAAAATAAATCTCCAGGGTAATTAGAAAAGATTGAAACTAAACAATAATAAAAATGCATCACAACATATTTGTGAAATGAAATTAAAATAGATATAGCACAGAAATTTATAACTCTAAAGATATATTTAAAAATAAAGTGATGAGGAACTTCAAATTATCTGAATTCACAACTTGCAAAGTTAGCAAGGAAGAAAAAATTAAAATGAAACACGACAGAAAGGTGAGAGGTTAACACAGGAATTAATGAAATAAAGCAAAACATACTATTAAGAAAAAAGCCAAAAATGTGTTCTTTAGGAAAATAAGATATATAAATCTAAAAAGAAAAAAAATCAAATAACTTACCAAGATTAAGAAAGAAATATGGGAACTTGGGATGTAATTCAGTGGTGGAGAACTTGCCTAGCATGCATGAAGCCCAAGCTTTGATCTCTAGCACAGCCAAAGGAAAAGAGGAGATATCACTATAGTTCATAAATATTGAGAGGACATAATGAGAAATTTTATGCCAAACAATTGACACATAACTAGTGAAACAAATTCTTTAAAACAAAAGGTCACAAAGATGAATACAAGAAGAAATAATATCTGAAGCATCCTATACCTTTTTTTAAAAAACTGGAATTCAAAATCAAAATTTTCGAACAAAGAAAATTCTAGCCTTGATGTTTATTTGTGAATTTTCTCAAATATTTAAGAAATAAATAGTACCAATCCTTTCAGAAAATAATGGAAAGGGAACATTCTCCAATATAGTCTATGATGACATTATAACCCTAACCCCAACAAGCTGACAATGATACTATAAATATAAAAGATCTGCAGGACCAGTGAAATGTCTGAATAGAGGTGCATAGCACTCACCCACCTCTACACAAAAAAGACCCAGAACTAGAAATAGCTGTACTTTGAGGTGAGTGGCCCAAGGTAGAGATGGGCGCCTTCTCAGAGGTGGCAACCTGGGATAGTGTAGGCCTGATTCCCCAGAAGAGGAAACTTGTCCTTGCAGGGGAAAGGATGAACAAGAGAATCCCAGTGGGACCCATTGCTGCAAATGCCAGCAAGCCTAGTGACAGGAGAGCTCCACAGTCATCACGGTCTTGTAACCTGCTTAGGGGAGTTACCTGGAGATTGCACAGTAGTTTTGTTTCAGAGAGGAAACTTACCTTGTCTCCTTTCCAATGCCCAGAGCCCAGCTGCTACAGGAGGTGACACGAGGAGCAGAGGTATGCTGCCATCTTGTCATCAGTTCTGCACAACACCGGACCTAAGAGCAACATGCTAATGCTACATGCTCCCCATCACCATCTGCCACAACATGTCCATAGCTGGCTCCTGTCACCACCAGGCCTGATGATGTGCATTGCATACACGTGTGTGCACACACGCACACACATGCAGAGCTTTCACTGATGAGGAAACACAATATTCAGGTGACCCCTGAGCCACCACTCCCATTGCTGGAAAAGCCACCAAGTTAGTATGCTACCCCAACTGCTGTGTGCACCACACTGACCTCAGCTTCTACAGTATCCCTCACTCACATGGCCTCTGGAGGACCGAAGGGCTCTTTGATCCTGCCACAGTACATACTGTGCCCCAAATCTATAATTAATTCTGAAGAAGTTATAGGAACAACTACACTACAGCACTCAACTGGAACCAAAGTTAATGTAATCTACCAAACAGACATCCTAAGACACATCTTTCGGAGAAATCCATGCCCTACAAAAGGAATCTCATAAAATTGGCCGAGACGGCTGACACCCCAGATACACAAATCTCAATGTAGGGACACAAGAAGAATAAAGAAAACAAAGTCCTATGATGCCTCCAAAGGAGCACATTAACTCTCTAGCAAAAGGTATGAGAGCTGAAACTGTGAAACTGCTAGAAGGAAACATGCAAGAAACACTTCAAGACACTGGTAGGCAATGGTATTCTTAGAAATGACCTCAAAAGTATGAACAACAAAGTAAAAAATAGGCAAATGGCATTTGATTATCTAGTTAAGAGGCTTCTGAGTAGTGAAAGAAACAATCAACAGAGTGAAAAGACAACATGTGCAACCAGAGAAAATATTTGGAAAGTATTTATCTGACAAGGAATTAATATACAGAATATATAAGGAACTCAAAAGCTAAACAAAAAATATAAATAATCCAACTAGAAGGTGAGCAAATGATCTGATTAGATGTTTCTCAAAAGAAGAGATGAAAGTGGTCAAGAAATGTTTTTTTTTTTTTTTTTTTTGGTACCAGGTATTGAACCCAGGGGCTAAGTTGCTGAGGTTGGCTTTGAACTCACAATTCTGCCTCAACTTCCTAAACTGCTGGGATTATAGGCATGCATCACAGTGCCAGGTAAGAAATGTATTTAAAAATGTTGGCTATCGGGCTGGGGTTGTGGCTCAGTGGCAGAGCGCTTGCCTCACATGGGTGAGGCACTGAGTTCGATCCTCAGCACCACATAAAAATAAGTAAACAAAATAAAGACACTGTCCATGTATAACTAAAAAATATTTTTAAAAAATGTTGGCTATCATTAGCCATCTGGCAAATCAAAACCACTGTGAAATATAATCTCACCTTAGAATGATATCATCAAAAAGACAAAAAATAAAATAATGAAAAACAAATGCTGGTGAGGATGTGGAGAAAAAAGAACTCATACAATATTGGTGGGAATGTAAATTAGTACAACCACTATGGACATCCACATGGAGGTTGCTCAATAATCTTAAAATAGATCTGCCATATGGTCCAGGTATCCCACTATTTGGCACATATCCAGAGGAAATCAAATCACCATAGCAAAGACATGACTGCACTCTCATGCTTATTTAAGCACTATCCACAGCAGTCACCTTAGGTCCCATCAATGGATGAATGGACAAAAAAAAAAACAAAAAACAAAGTGAGAGATATATATCACATGGAATATTATTCAGCCATAAAAAGAATGAAATCCTGTCATTTTCATTAAAATGGATATAAGTGGATTATATAACATTGTTAAGTAAAGAAAAAGACAAATACCACATGTTTTCTCACACATGTAAAAGTTGAGAAATCGTCAATATGAATGTGGATTAGGAATTACTAGAAGTTGGGAATGATGGACAGGGTTCCAGAGGCAGTTTGAATAAGAGGCACCAAAACACTGTTAGATAGGAAGAACAAGTTCTGGTGTCAACAGTACAATTGGTCACTACAGTTCACATTTTATGATAACCTATTGTATATTATATGAAGAAATATAAGACAAGAGAGTTCAAAGTCAATCATCAAGAAATTTGATAAGATGGATATGATAATTATCCTTATTCAATCAGCACCTGCAGTGTATGTGTCAACACATCACACTGTACCTCACAAATACTGATAGTGGTTACAAGGAATGAAATGAGATTATAGGACATTATCTCCCATGAGTACAAATACAATAATTGTTCACAAACTATTAGCAAATCTTATCCAATAAATTTTTTAAAGGATGACAAAACATCAAGAGCATATATAGTGTAGTCAAGAAATGAGAGGTTTCTTTAACATTGGAAAAATAATTTATGTTAGAAAAATAAAGGAGAAAGAAATCACATGAACATTTCAAAAAAACACAGAAAAATATTTGACAAAATTAAAAATGAATTACTAAGAAAAACTCTCAGTAAACCAGAAATAGAAATGAATCTATTTAATCTGATAAAGGGCAACTCTGATGAACCTATAGATAATATCCTGCTCAATGATGAAATATTGTGCTCTTCTCCTAAACCTGAGAACAAAGCAAGGATGGCACTTCAAACCATTTCTATTCACCTTTGCACTAAAGGATCTAAGGCAGTACTAGAAGGTAGGAAAGGAAATAAAAGGAATACAGATTGGAAAGGAAAGGTCTGTCATTATTCACATAGAGCACGACTGTATCCACAGAAAAAAAGGCTACAAAGTCTATTTTAAAACTATAAGAACTAAAAGAATTTAGCAAAGTTACAGGATAGAAGAGTCAACACAAGACTTCTTCCATTCCCAATTCCATTTACATCCCTTTCGGTGAAACAAAAAGCAAAGAACAATAATTATTAAGAGTAGCATAGACAGGACTACCCCTGGAGTCACTGTGACAGACTCAGTTGACAGGTGACGCTAACCAAGAACCAGAAGACAAGAAAATCAGAAAGTAATCTGTGTGTTTGGGGTATGGAGAAGGGAACAGGCGGAAAGAATTATCAGAAAAACAGGAGGTGCTGACGAATGGACCTCGCTGTTATAGATACTTTGGGGCTAAATCTGTGCATCTGGATCGCAGACAGGGAATGGAGCTGGTGCAAGACAAGATCTGACTAAATTATACAAATCTGAGTCTGGATGCCAGTGTCTTAAAACTAAAGAAATGGGCAGCTATAGAGTTCTTTCCAGAAGTGACTGAGATTAGAATCATATATCTGTTACATAAAACAAATTTATAGGTAAGATTGTTATGTCTTGTTGATGCATAATTCCTTTAAGCAGTATGAAATGACCTTTGTTGTCCCTTTTCACTAACTTTGGTTTGAAGTCCACTTTATCTGATATGAGGATGGAAACTCCTGCCTATTTGCGTGGTC
Source organism: Geosciurus inauris (assembly GCA_004024805.1). Classification (NCBI taxonomy): domain Eukaryota; kingdom Metazoa; phylum Chordata; class Mammalia; order Rodentia; family Sciuridae; genus Geosciurus; species Geosciurus inauris. The sequence goes on along the minus strand of PVHX01022034.1, from coordinate 13,313 downwards.
CATGTGAATGATACGTTTTTTTCCCATCTTTTCACTTTCAGTCTGTGGATATCTTTTCCTGTGAGATGAGTCTCTTGAAGGCAGCGTATTGTTGGGTTGTTTTTTAATCTAATCCTCCAATCTATGTCTTTTGATTAATGAATTTAGGGCATTCATATTCAGGGTTATTATTGAGACACAGTTTGTATTCTCAGTCATTTTGGTTTATTTTTGGTTTTTAACTTGACTAGGTTTCTCCTTTGATTGGCCTGACCTTTAGTGTAGTTCCTCCCTTTGCGGATTTTCATCGTTGTTTTTCATTTCCACCTCATGAAATATTTTGTCAAGAATGTTCTGTAATGCAGGCTTTCTTGCTGTAAATTCTTTTAACTTTTTTTTATCTTGGAAGGTTTTTATTTCATCATCAAATCTAAAGCTTAATATTGTCTGATATAAGATTCTTGGTTGGCATATATTGTCTTTCAGAGCTTGGTATATGTTATTCCAGGCTCTTCTAGCTTTAAGAGCCTGGGTTGAGAAATCTGCAGAGATCTAATTGGTTTTCCCCTATATGTAATCTGATTTCTTCCTCTACCCTAAAACCTTAAAAACAGCATATTACAGTAACGCAGCTACTTCAATTCACAACTGCTAAATTGTGGAAGCAACCTAGATGCCTTTCAATAGATGAATGGATAAAGAAACTGTGGTATATATACACAATGGAATATTACTCAGCATTAAAAGAGAATAAAATCATGGCATTTGTAGGTAAATGGATGGAGTTGGAGAATATCATGCTAAGCAAAGTAAGCCAATCCCAAAAAACCAAAGGCCGAATGTTTCCTCTGATAAGTGGATGCTAATCCATAATGAGGGTGGGGGTAGGGAGCATGGGAGAAATGGAGGAACTTTGGATAGGGCAAAGAGGAGGAGAAAAAGGGAGGGGGCATAGGTTTAGGAAAGATGGTGGAATGAGATGGACATCACTACCCTAGGTACAGATATGAAGACACAAATGGTGTGACTCTACCTTGTTTACAACCAGAGAAATGAAAAATTGTGCTCCATATGTGTACTGTGAATTGAAATGCATTCTGCTATTTAAAAAAAAATAAAAAAATTTAAAAAATGAAGAAGTTGGACTCTTCCATAATAGCACATACAAAAATGAACTCAAAGTGAAGATTTTAACTATAAGACTTAATGATGAGGGCTGGGGTTGTGGCTCCATAGCAGAGTGCTCGCCTCACACATATGAAGCACTGGGTTCCATCCTCAGCACCACCTAAAAATAAATAAATAACATAGTAGTTGTTTCTATCCACAACTAAAAATATTTTAAGAAAAGACTTAATGACTCCATTAAAAGAAAATTTAAGACAAAAATTTTAAAAAAAAATTAAAGCACTGAATTCTGCTGTGACTTGAAATACATTCTGAAGTTTTTAAAAAATTAAAAAAACTACAGTTAAAAACCTTTCAATAAAGAAAAAAATCAAAACCCAGGTGGCTTCACTAGTGAATTCTATCAAGCATTGAAGGAATGAATTATTCAGATTCCATAGATCTCTTCCAGATTACTGAAGAGAAAGGAGTACTTTGTATCTTATTTTATTAGGTCAGAATTATCCTGATATTAAAATCAGACAAAGACATTTTAAAAAACCAGAAAAACTATAGATCAATACAACTCATAAACATAGATATAAAAATTCTCAACCAAATATTAATCTAATCCAATAGCATGTAGAAAGTTTATATATCGCAATCAAATAAGATGGATCCCAGGATCCATGGATTCAGCTTAAAGCTCAATTGATATGTAATCCACTATCAAAATTTAAAAAAAAAACTATATTATGATGATCTCAAGAGATGCAGAAAAATACACTTCAGAAAGAATGGTGTGACTCTATCTTGTTTGCAACCAGAGAGATGGAAAATTGAGCTCTATATATGTACTGAATTGAAATGCATTTAAAAAATAAACTAAAAAATTGATAAAAAAAGAAAAAAAATTAAATAACAATTGATGATTTTAAAAACTCTCAGGAATCTAGGAGTCCAAAGAAACTCCCTCCATCTGACCAAGATCTATAAATAACATCATTCTTAATTTTTCCCTAAGATCAGGAAAAGGATAAGTATATTCTTACCATCCCTGTTCAGCATTATCCTGGAAGTCATATGTAGTGGAATAAGGCTAAAGAAATAATAGGCAAACCATCCACAATAGAAATACAAGTCTCTATTTACAGATGACATGATTGTCTACACAGTAAATCCAGCTAGGATAGTTACAATTTAGCTGGTCACTTCAGTGTGTTATCAAAATAAGAAATAAAGAGTGAGGATATCCAACACTAATGGCAGACTGGTTGAGAAATCAGAAACAAGGACTCAAACTACTCAATTTGTATATCATGTTGGAAAGAATTCTAGGTTGTATTCTTTTATAAAACAACAAATAAAACAGGATAGTATCCCTCAACAGAAGCAATACATTCTTCAAAACTCAAAAGCAAGTTAGCAACAACGTTTTGTTAGTAAAAATTATATACTAAGTTCTATGTTAAATACTTCAAAGATGTTACCTAATTTAATCTCAGAAGTTATATACTGTTAATATTCTATTTTACAGATAAGAAATTAGGTGTAAAATGTTCAACTAGCCTAAAACTCTATAGCTAATAAATGCCAGATGATTGAGCACCAAGGTGAATTTCCCACAGGCCCCTTCCAGGCACCTCCTTCTATACCTCTGCTACCAAGGTCCCTGCCATACTGGTTCCTACCTGTCCTGGAAAGGTAAGCCTGGCCTCTCTGTTCCACATTGTTGCATCCAACCCGCCCTCTCCCCAAGAAGTGCAGCCCAGACAATTCCTCAGAAACAGCAAAGTTTATTGAGGAAATAGGCACACAGGCCAATTGATTGGGGTCAACTCTCCTTTCCTTCAGGGAGTGACCCCGAAGTGAGGGTTTCAGAGGTTATTATAGGATGGGCTAGCTACATGACTCAGGAAAGCATGATTTGGCAGATATTCAATCTATAGTTATTTACAGTTCAACCGTGACGGCACCTCCTATGTCCCTTTTCAATTCCCGGAACTTTAGGTAACTGGCCAGGGGGTCTGGCAGCCTGTGGTTTTGCCCCAACATCTGTGAGAAGCAAGCATAGCAAAGCATTAATCACAGAAGCACAAAGAGCAGGTTAGCAGATACGTGCAGGCCTGAGCCAGAGTGACTCCATCTTGAATTAGGATTTTACAGTATCAACCTCTTAACCCATCCCACTGCTCTGTTCCAGGGCCAAGATAAAAGCAGAAGTAGCAGCTTTGACAGTGCTTCTCATTTAGAAACATCTACATTGAGGCCCAGAACATAAACAGCTCACTAAGTCAAACTGCAGTAGCACCAAAGCAATTAGGACAGAATACTTTTCTGAAGATTCATATAACACATGGACTTTATTTAGTAAATCATTCCTTTGTATAGTGGAATAATATCCATTGTATAGTTCTACCACATTTTATTTATCACCTTTAATTTTGAACTATATTTTCCCTCTTGGAATGGAATTCTGGTTGAAAGCTTCTTTCTTTTACTGTTCAGAAGATGATGTTCTGACTTAATTTCCAGGGAAAAATCTACATTTATTCTGATTTTTTTCATCTGTATGTAATGTATTTTCTTGATATTTTACTCTGTGATCCCAACAAGATTGTATACAAAAGTCAATTGCTCAGTTGTATCTTTGCAATGTCCTGTGACTATGCCATTATTTAAATGTTTAAAAATTCTTAAATGGAAAACTTACCCACTCTTAAAAACCACAAATATCTATAATCTTGCTCTGGCTTGATAAATAAATGCTAATCATTCACTGAATGACATCCAGAGCTGCAACTCTACCCTTTGATATATATCGATGGGACAAAAGCCAAGAATCCACAAAAACAACCGAGAAGTAGAATAATTTAACGTTAACTTATACTGTAACACATACACACACACATACATACATAGCCCCATTTCTCAATGAAAATTAATATTAACATTATGCTATATTTTCATCCAGTATTGTGTGTATACTAAAAATGAATGATTCTAAACCTAGAGCCTGCATGAGAACACCTGCAGGCCACGCCAAAACACAAGTCATGAGCCAGAGTTTCTGCTTCTTTGGGACCAGGTAGAGGTATTTGCATTTCTCATAAGTTTCCAGGTAGTTTTGACACTACTGACATAGGAACCATGCTTTAACAATGACTAATAAAAACCATCATTTCATTCTTGTTTGTTAGCACTTCATAATATACTATAAATGTTTTTGCATTGCTAGTCATCAATGTAATTTTAATAGTTTTATATGTTTTCAATGTGTCTGGCTTTCATAATTTATTTATTTTACTTCATCTCTTTGAAATGATAGATGAGCTAACTTAAAAATATTTATTGGTGAATTATAATTACACATAATGGGTTTATTGTGATACATTCATACATGTGCATAATATAATATGGTCGATTTCATTCCCTGTTACCTCCCCTCTCTTTTTCTTCTCCCCCCTCCTGACCCTCTTCCTCTACTTTACTTGCCTCCCTTCTATTTTTATGCAATCCTATTTTTCCTTTCTTCTCTCTAGTTTCCATATATGACAGAAAACACAGAACCTTTGACTTTCTGAGACTGGCTTATTCCTCTTAACATGACTTTCCATAATTCATTTTTAAATTTCCATATTTTGCTATAGCCCAAAAAGAGCCCCCATCTCCCCTTTCTCTTTCAGTCAAAATTCTTAATTAACTGATCAAATAAAACTAAGTAGTAAGAAGGAGACCAAAATATTACCTTTGTAAAGAAAAAAAAAACTGGAAGGTGCACCTAATATCTATGGGCAAGTGAGCTTCTGAAAAGTAAATACAGGAATCGGGCAGGTGGATCCATTCCCTCACCACAAGTCCTGCATCACCAGATCCCCCCATGAGAAGTGGCCAAGGGCACTGAGGGCACCTGCTGTTTGCAGGCTACCCCTATACCAAGGAAGGGATCTATGGCTCTGTCCACTGGGACAGGAAAGGAGCAGACTTTCAGGACAGTTCTGTTCCCTCCATCAAGACACTATTTCATGGCACCAAATTTTAGATCCTTTCTTGAATGTCCACCTGGGACCCCAGTAAACACAAACTTTGTCCCCAGAAAGCTCTTATTCCTAAATGCATGTCCAAATGAGCAACTCATTATTTTATTACCCAAGTTCTAAAATAATTGGGAAGTAATACAAAGATTAAGCATCTTATAGATCAAAATGTTATCTTTTTAAGTCAGTGGTATTGGATAAAGTAACCCATGGATGTGGGTGGTGGACAATCTAAGACAAACCCCAGCAGCAAGACTGACCTACCCAGTGACAGGCAGTGACAGTTCTTCTGCAGAGATGGAGACTTGACTCCTAAATCATCCTGTGGCTGAAAGCAATTGAGAGCACATTTGCTCTATGGGTTGCCTGTTCCTCAGATAATGGGAAGAAGGCTCAGGAACTCACAGTTCAGATCCTAGTCTGCAACGTATGCCATGGAGACATGATGAGGAATAAGAAGAGACAAGGAGAGGTCGAGGTGTTGCTGTAGCCAAGCTCCCTTCACAGGGAAGAAAGCTCAGCACTATGAAAACACAGCTGTCATGACCACCTCACCTTTTCTCTTCCCCATCAACCCCCAAACCCCCATATTACTAACCACTTAAGTTACTTCTAGTGCTCCTTTGTTATAAATGAGTTAACAGATATCCATATATGTCACAGTTGTGCTGTACCTCTGATTATTTGGCTAGAAATACTTCCCGGCAGGTGGCGATCCTGGGCTAGTACTTTAAGGCAGTTCATGCATATTGTTCAACCGTCCTCAGAAAGGACAGACATTTACACAAAATCACTGCATTATGCCTCTCCACGAGCAAGAAACAAGCCTTGATGAAACTAAGCCGAGGGGACAAGGGCAGTGTTCAGTGTTGGACCAGCTTTATTTCATTATAAGCTCAACTACAGTCCAATTCAGCAGGAGCTTTCACTACTTACCAAAGCAAAAACTGAGGCTTAACCAGGGAAAGGGACTTGCTTGAAGCCACATGGCTGACGACTAGTTCAGACATTCAAATTTAGGTTTCCCTGGCCTCCTTTATCATGCTCTGGATCACAACTGTTTGGAAAGAGATTTACAGGGATTACATCATGGTTTTAAGTCACATGAAATATATCAGGTAAAGGAGGTGAAGACATGTCACCCCAAAATACGCTCCTCTGGCATATGATTATTTGGAGTGGAAAAACATGATTATTTTGAGTAGAGAAACAGCAGATGCAACACCTCCACTTTACTACCTAGGACTAGGCCATAAAATTTCCCATGAGAAAAGTATCCTCCCTGTACTGTGAGGAGAGCACCCTCATCACAGAGACTGGGAAGTGATACCGAAAAGAACTGTGAGAACACACTCACTAAAATAGCCCCGATCTTTGCCTGTACTCTACCCCCACGGATTCCTTACTCACTGCCCCACAATTTACTGCCCCTGACCCAACCCCTTTGTCTTATCTCTTCACAAAGCTATGATTTTTTTTTTTCTAAAAGGCATAAAAGCTTTCTGCCCTAATCACTTCTTTGGGTCTTCATTCTCTTTCAAAAACCCCCATATACTTGTAGAGATTAATAAGATATAAGTTCTATTTTCCCGTTCATCAATCTTTGGTCAGTCTAATCATTAGGCCCTGCCAGAGGCCTTAAAAGATTAGAGAGTTTGAACGGGAATCCTGCTTCTCAAGCTGGAGTCTCAGTTCCTTTGTGGCTCTATGCCTGGATGGGCTGTCATTTATCATTTGTTCATTAAGATTAAATTCTTGGAACCAGCATGGGGCTGGCAAGAAGGAACATAGCCACTGCCAAACAGGTGGCACTTAAGGACAGCCTGGGAAAATCCCTTCCTCCCTGGGTTGTTACCTACCAAAATCTTCCCTGTTCTCCCCACCTACTTAGTGGCTTTTTCCCAGTCCCAAGGACTTCCCAGTTAAGATTCCACCTCACCTACTCAGAAGTTAAAAGGAAAGAGCAATGAAAATGGATACAACACATTCTTCTAAAAATGAAATCTGATGGGCAGTATCTTGCACTCTAGAAAGAAAATCCAGTCATTCTTCCAAGACTAGTTATTTATGACCTCCCTGGCACTGTGCTGGGGCTAACACAGTACGATCAGGCTCATCCCTGCTCTCTGGAGTTATTGGAAGAACACAAATCTCTGAGAGTCCAAAAGCAAATAGTGGGTGCAGGAGAGCTCACTGAACAAAGGCAACAACATGTGCGAAGGTCCTGTGGCGGGAAAGAGCATGGTGCAGTGTCAGGGAAAGACCACAGTGGGTGGAGCCCGGAGAACTAACAGGAGGGAGATTGGAGGTGAAATGAGGCTGTAGGGGCAGATCACAAGGGGACTAGTAAACTGTTTTCAGGAGTTTTAGATTTATTCAAGCTGCACAGGGAAACCTCTGAAAGGCTTTGAACAGAGTGGGGGATCTGGGAGTGACATGCACATACACTTTTGAGAAGGCCTTTGGTTTTAGCCAGGAGAAGGGATTGGAGAAGGGAGCACAGGCGGGCTCAGGGAAGCCATACTTGTTCAGCAAAGCTCCCGGCTGATCAGGGGCAAGGGATGCTCGCCTGCTCTCAGGCGGCTGGCTGCCTTTTCTTGTCCACTTTTGCCCCTGACCAGTGCTGCTCTGGGGGAAACCCCATCTCTTTTCTTGTTATTCCCTCAGGGCTGAAGCCTGATTGAGAGCCCTGGCTTTCTACATGGTGGTCTGCATTTAGAGGGAAGAACACACACAACTGCCCTCCTTACCCAGTTTTAAATGTTTTAACTTAAAAAGTCTAAACCAATACTTAAAAGTTCTCTTTGTCCAGCAGAAACGCCAGATTATCACCAGGTTTATCACAGCCAGGCCTCCACTCTTCATGCTATGACTAAGTCCCTGGAATGTTTGCTGTCTCCATTTAAGGAGCAAGTGTAAAAGTTAACCTAAGGCCTTGTAATGTGAGGACTGTAAGACCTCTGAGAGCAGGGCTTTATTGTCTGCAGAATCTCACAGCCAGAGCTAAAAAGAAGAAAATCAGCTGATGCTTCCAAATCAGACATTCCTCCTCCCTTAAATTTGATTTTGCTGAAAGTAAATGCTAAAATTCATAGCATGGTAATTAGATATGATTTTGATAGAATCAAAGTCATTATAGCAGAAAACCTCTTGGGTTTCAATTCTCTGAATTACAAACTAGTTCTCTTTGCCAAATCTGATAATTCGTTAGCCAGAGTTCTTAAAACATTTGTCAAGAACATCTAGCCAAAAATAGAACTAAGTGGTCAAGTCTCTGGAGAGCTGATTCCAAGTTGTCAGGGTAGCATAAACTAATACAAGTTCATAAACAAACAACTTCCCATACTTCTCTGAGAGATTTTAGATAATAATGTATTTTTGAAACACTGATTTGGAAAACTTCATCTGCAGGATCCACCATATAATTGGTGCCAAATAATGAATTAACTGATTGATCAATCATCTTTGTCTGTTGATCAATTAACCCTGAAATACCGGCAAAGCAAGACTCTAACAGACGTGACTTGATCGTACACCCACCCACTGGCTCCTGTCTTTCCCCACTTCTCTCTCCAGGTATTCAGAGCCCATCCTTTACTAAGCTATGAGTCCCCTTTGACATATAAGTGCACGGGGGTGTGAGTGTATGTGCACTTCATTTGTTTACCCACCTTGAAGGAGACCCCTCATGCCTGCCCTTCCCCTGAGCCCTGCAGCCCTCCAGCCCCACAGGAGCCCAATAGTCTCTTTCCCAGACCAGGGATAGAGAGGGTCCTCATCCACGGTCCAGGCCTGGTCTATTTTTTTGTCCAAGTGGATTTCCCCTCCTCAAGAAGGATTCTCCTCTTCACAGACCTAGCCAAATCTGTTATAAAAGTGAGTGATGTTATTCCTGAAATTCTGATTAATTGCAATCTCAATGTGCTGAACAGATTCTCAGCATTTCCTACACGTTGTCTTTGTACTATCCCTCTGCTCGGACCCCATCTCCTCACATTTTCTAACAAAACCTTACTTATTCTTCCTGCCCAGCTCAAATCTAACCTTCTTTAGCAAGCTATTATAGTTCCACTTGATGTGATGTATTCCTCCTTTAAGTCTTGTATCAGCATGTGTGGAATGAATGGCTCACCTAGATGAGCATCTAAATTCTCTGTACAAATCACAAGCCGTTTGACCCTGCCAGGCCTTGCTTTCTTCATCTGCAAAATTTCATAGAAATGCCATGAGGATTACATCACATTAGAAAGTGCTTTGCACCTAGTGTGTGTTCACAAATAAAGGCAGTTATCAGTATTATTTATATCTAAAACTAGGCTCACTTGTCATGTTGTTTATGAATTCATCTCCGCTTCTTCCTCCACTTCCTGTCACTCCTCTGTTGTGAGAAACTCGGGAGACAAACTGACAATTCATCAACAGAAGCCCAACCCCAAAAAGGGGCTGGGATGGAAAGTGCTAATTCAAAAACCTGAAGTTTTCTAGAGTTCTAGAATCCAGAAGTTACTGTATGTGGTTATCTCTATTTAAAATGAAAACTGAACTAAGTTAGAAATTATGTTCCTCAATCACATTGGCCACATTTCAAGTGTTCAATAGCCATGTGTGATCAATGGCTAACATTTTGGACAGAATAGGTTTAGAATATTTTCATCATTGAAGAAAATTCTGTTGCACCAAAATGGTCTAAATGCAAAATACAATGACATACATCCGGTGGTAGGCCAGACTTCCAGCTGCTCCCAAAGCGTGGTAAAGGAGGAAGGCTGCACCAGCTGTCAGAAGACCTGGGTTAGGACTTCCTGTCATTCACTGTCATCTGAACTGGGACAAGGAACTCAACTCTGATCCTCAGTTTCCTCCTCTGAAAAATGGGGAGAAAAAGAGAAACAAAATCTTTCTGATTTCAAAGTTTACAATATTAGCGGTGCCACAATACCACATCAGACTTGAATAGTAAATGTCTTTCTTTTAAGGTCTTGAACTCAGCCCAAATCCTCCACCCCCACCTCCTGCCTCAGAAGGAATACAGGAGTTGGAAGAAAGTTAAAACTACTACGCACACCTTGACTGTCCCAGGGGATCACAGCAGCCTGTGCCTGCAGCTGTAGCACATGCTCCAAAAGGTTATTCAAGGACAGGCCTCCTCCTCAGACAGAACTTGAGATCTGGGAGAGATATTAAGTCCAGTTTCTCTCTGAGTCTCCACATGACACACAGTGGGCACCCACCGAATGCTCGTTGAGGAGATGGTGAGGAAGGAACCCAATCTCCCCCATCCCCAAGAAGCTCGGGTACGGGATGATGAAGAAATAGCACTGACCTTGTAGCTGGGAGCCTTGGCAGTTCTCAGTCTTGCCACGATGTTACCCACTGAGGACCTGGGGAAGTTGCTGGCCGGAGCTCCTGTTCCTTCAGCTGCACAGTGAGGGTCATGGCCCTTCTCCCTAAGAACCGGATAGGCCTAGTGAGTGAAGGCAGTGAGAGAATGATATGCTGTTTAGACTATAACCTGTGGCTGCGGCTCCTGGCATCCCCCAGCATCTAACCTTCTCCATGGCATCTAACTCCTTCTCACAAGTTTCAAATAAATTTTCAGATTATTGACAAGCTGTCCAAAATAATGATAGCATTTCCCATCCTTTCTTGAAACGAGATAGGACCACACGATTAAGTTCTGTTAAGTTCTAAGTGGCAGGCTATTAGCGGAAGTGTTACGTGTGGTTTCTAGGAAGCCTACACTGGAGTATGGGTAGAGGCAAAGGCTGGGGTTGAGCAGCTGTGTTAAATGAGGAGCTGGACGAGAGTGCCTTAAAAATTTGTGTATCACTCTGCAAGTCCTGCTCCGTCCATCTCCAGACTTTTATATGAAAAAATATTCTTACTTAACTTAAGCTACTTTAAAATTTTTATTTATTTTTATTGACTCTTTTTAGTTATATATTATTAGAATACATTTTGACATGATCACAAAAGCAATGGAATATATTTTGCTCTAATTCAGACCCCAGCACCTTCCCCTCCCCTCCTTCCACTCCCTGCTCCCCTCCCTCTACACTACTAATCTTTCTACAATTTATTTATATTTATTTATTTTTTTAAAATTAGTGTCTTCTGGATATACTTGATGTTGGGATGCACTTAGCACATGAATATGAGAAGTGATTATATTCATGTGTGTATATATGAAAGTTGAGTTAGATTCATTCCACTGTTCTTCCCTTTTCCAAGATTCCTCCCCCTCAACTACTGACCTTACTGACCTTTCCTCTATTTTGATAAAATATTCTCTACTTTATTTCCTCCCTTCCCCCATATTTTGCATCAGTTTCCACATATCAGAGAAAACATTTGACCTTTGGCCTTCTGGGACTGACTTATTTCACTTAGCATGATGGTCTGCAGATTCATCCATTTACCAGCAAATGTCATAATTTAATTCTTCTTTATATGGCTGAGTAATACGTCATTATGTGTATATACCACATTTTTTCTATCCACTCATCTGTTGAAGGGCACCTAGGCTTGCTCCATAGCTTGGTTGTTGTGAATTGTGCTGCTATAAACCTCACTGTAGCCGTGTCACTTGCAGTAAACTGTTTAAGTTACTATTAACTTGGGCAAGTGTTACAGCCAGCCTGAATCCCACCTGATAGATGTGGTTTTGCTAATGACAATTTACCCTGGCTTACAGCTTTATTCTTTATGAAGAGCTTTCAAGGCAAAAGCAGAAATTCATGTGATACTCACTCTTTTATTTAATAGGAAATAATGAGCAGCACATTGCTGTATGCAAGGCCTGTGTCATGCACTAGGGACAGAAACAAATCTGATAAAGCCCCTGCCTTCCAGGAGTCCTCCACTAGCAAGGGTAAAAAAAGGCAATTATAACACAATAACACAACAGAAAGGGGTTGCAGTGAGGGAAGCCCAGGCAAGAGTGAGTGTCATATGACCCAAAATCTGGGAAAGGTCATGGTGTGGAGGGGGATAGGAATGGGGAGCAGAGCAGTGAGCTCCAGATCCCAGGCTCTGCCTCTGGGTGCAATACCTGCCTCCTCTGAACCTCCTTTGCTGATTTCCTTCTGAAATCCTTTGCTGATTTCCTTCTGATTTCCTTCTGAGAGGCAACTGGAACTTATGGCCTGTTTATTATTTTAATGGGTTTTATAGGTACATTGTAATTATACATAATAGTGGGATTCATGGTGACATATTTGTTCATGAATATAACCTAATTTGGTCAATTACATTCCACAGCACTTACCCTTTCCCTGTTCCCTGGCCCCACCTTCTTGTTCCCCTTCATCTACTCCAATGTTCTCCCTTCTATTTTCATGGAATTCCCCTCTTTTTTATTTTACTTTTTTTGTTATTATTCCTTTTTTCTATCTACCTTCCACATGAGAGAAAACATTTGACCTTTAACTTTCTGAATCTGACTTATTTCACTTAGCGCTATCTTCTCCAGTTCCATCCACTTACCAGCAAATACCATAACTTCATTCTTCCTTATAGCTGAGTAACTCTATGGTGTACATACACCACATTTTCTTATCTATATGTCTGTTGATGGACATCTACTGTTTCCATAAATTGACTATTGTAAATTGTGCTGCTATAAACATTGGTAAACATATATCACTATAATATGCTGATTTCAGTTCTTTTAGATAAATACCAGCCAGTAGAATAGCTAGTTATATTGTGGTTACATTCTTAAGCTTTTGAGGAATCTCCAGACTGATTTTCAAAGTGATTATTAATTTGCAGCCCCACCAACAATGTATAAGTGTTTATTTTCTTCACAGTGAGGGCTGGATGCTCCTTGGAAAGCTCTCCAGAGACTTGTTGGGGATGCTGCAGTTTCTGCTTTCCAAAGAGCTGGTGACAAAGTGGGGTGGTAGAGCCTCAGACATGAAGCCACCTCCTGACATTATTTGAGGCTTCTTAGGTCTATGGGATTTGTTGGAACCAAGTGGCTTTACTGGTCCAGGGAAAGTGTGGCTCAGACATACATGGAGCTGTCTCACCCACATAGAGCAGCAAGAAGAAGAGCAGCAGCTGCTGTGGAGGGGCATTGCTGAGCAACCTCCTGGTCTGCACTTCATACACTGGTTTTACACCTCTAGATGACCCTGTCAGATAGGCCATGCTGTCCCCTCTTCACACAGAGGGAAGCTGAGGCTG
>PVHX01022033.1:0-19253 GCA_004024805.1 Geosciurus inauris | reverse complement strand
TAAAGCCAGCCTCAGCAACTTAGGAAGGCCCTGAGTAACTCGGTGAGACCCTGTTTCTAAATAAAATATTAAAAAAGGGCTGGGGATGTGTCTCAGTGGTTAAGTGTCCCTGGATTCAATCCCTGGTACCAAAAAAAGAAAAAAAATTGTGTCCAAAAAGACATAAAGAGCTATGTAAACACAATGTATCTGATTATCATTTTTATAGACAAGTATGCAAGAAAGTTCCAGGTTTCCTAGCTTCCCCTCCTCATACCCCCAGAAAAGATTTCTTTGAAGTAAACAAATTCAGTATGTACTGGGTCTGGAGTGGAGATGAGAAAAATGCCGGTATGGAGCTTGTTCTGCCAAGGCTGGGTTCTCCCAGCAGTCTCCAGGAGTGAAGTCTTTCACCAGAGCCAGTTGCTGTTGTGCCAAGCACATGGCTGACGGGCCCTGCAAAACCTGGTAACAGAGAGATGTACACAGGAAATGGAAATTGTCTTGTTAAAGCACATTCAACAGAACCCTCACAACTAGGCAAGTGCATGTGAAAACCCAGCGTGGAAGTCGTCCTGCTTCTCTGAAGGTCGTGCAGCCCACCACCCATTCCCCCTACTCTGTGCTGTGCCTCCCTCTACCTTTCAGTAGTTCTCCAACTCCCAGCTTGGCTCTGGCCTTGCTTTCCTACTCCTGTCTTTGTTAAGGTTGACTTTGAAGATCTATTCTGGAAATGCTTCTCTCACTCAACCAGGAATTCCTCCTTAGACACCATCCTAATTTTACCCCTCTGGCTCTGCAGTCTGTGATGGGGTGAGAGACTCACCCCTGCCCCCACCTCTGCCATCTTGGCCTATTCCCTACTCAGCTTCCCTAACAGGGAAGCGGGGTTGGATGGAGGAGAGCACAGGAAGGGATGGTCTGTATGCTTATTCCTTCTGGAAGAGAGGGAAGCAGCAGAGGAATGGCTCAGAAGTATGAACTTCTGAAAATGATTGCATTGATGGATTTTTAACCATTAACCATTACCTTTTAAAGTCACTTCAGTTAAGTTATGTGGATGATTGACACTGCATGTATTAATTGCTGTTTAGTGTATCTTAAACAAGTTGCAATATAATTTGATTTTGAAACAAAAAGGTATGTACACAGAAAAACAGAAGCACAGATTAAATGTTTCATTAGCAAACCAGTGAGCCATCATTGGAGTGACCACAGTTCCAAGTGGTCTTGTAAAGTAACAACCAAATGTTTTACCTAAGGAAGACATTGACTGGGAGATAAAGCCATGTTTCATTTTCTTGTTGAAATTGACCCAAAATAGTTACCTCTTTCTCACCAGCCCACGTACCTAAAGTTCAGAGTAACTGCTAAATCCCTCAGAATAGGTACAGGATGTTTGAAGTACCAACACTACACAGAATTATCATTAAGACTTGTACCATGGTTTCCTTAGGAAGGTTTTGTCCTTAATGGTAAATTAAAAAAAAAAAAAAAAAAGGGAGCTGGGCATGGTGGTGCACACCTGTAATCCCAGCAATTTGGGATGCTTAGGCAGGAGGATCACAAATTTGAGGCCAGCCTCAGCAATTTAGTGAGACCCTATTAAAAAAAAAAAAGGGCTGGGGATGTGGCTCAGTGGTTAAGCACGCCTGGGTTTAGTCCCAGATACCAAAAAAAAAAAAAAAAAAAAAAGTGACTCTTTCAAGCTCCCACTAAGTTAAAGATTCTCTGCTATATACTTTTATATGATGTGTGCGTCTGTCACTGGTTCTGCTCTGTAGGTATTATTATGCTCATTCTAGGGATGAGAGATGAGTAATGTGCTCAGGTTAATGGTCTAGTTTTGGTAGAGTAAGAGCTTGAACCGCATGTGTCCACATTCAAGCCTGTGCCATTTTCCTGACTGCACTGCTTTGGAGCTATCTTCCTGGTTTTCCAAGCCCTTTGTCTTTGAGGATGTCTTTGGGGGAGAAGTGGTGTTAAGGGGTCCACACACTGGCTTAATTGTAGAATAAGATATCTTAGGTTATTCTTGGTTTTCCATCTTTAAAAATTTAGGTTTTGGGGTCTGGAGGTCCTTTTCAGGGCATTTAAGCTAGGATGTTTCTTTCTCTGTAGTATACCTTGAATTCCTTCCTAAGGTGGGTAATGCCTCCTTACTCGTGTGATCTTTATTTATGCCTGAGAATAAGTCAGCAATGCAGATAAGCTTGACGGTGCCTATGGAAAGTAGGTGAGTTGAAGATGACCCAGTAGATGTTCCGCAGCATTGCCAACCAAGGATTTTCTAATATTGATTTTCTCAATATTAGAAAAGTATTGAGTGTTTACTTTTACTGAACTCCAAGTTCTCAAGAAATAACCAGATGAAATACTTAACAGGTTTACCAAGGCTATCTGGGAGAGAAAAAGAATCAAAATGAAATAAAAATGAAATCTCCTAAACTTCTGTCCACAATTATAATTTTATTCATACCAGTATTTTTTAAGATTTAAACATGTTTAGAAAAGTGGTTTTGTCTGAGATCAGAATCTGGAATGGCAGCTCTCTTGGGGAAGATTGGTTTGTGGTAAACCTGTGGTGACTGAGCTGGAAGTGCCAGAAATATCCATGGGAAGCTGATGATTTTGAAAATCCTAGTTTGATTATGAACCCAGGAGAATTTGCTTGCATCTGGAATTACTGTGTCATGAAGTGAAATTGTTATTTATGCTTCATTTACTTCTTTGTAGATCTGTTCGAGGCAACCAGTTAACTAAATCACCAAAACTTTGCGATAAGTAATAGAAGTAATTCTTCCTCCCTATTAAACTGGCAGGGCCATCCTGCTCTTTCTTAGACCATTTGGTGAAGAAAGAGCCCGCGCATGGCCATTGTTTACCATAACCCTCACCATGCAAGGTCTGAGCACATGGTTGGTATCCAAATTGTTAATAACTAATGCAGACTCATCCCATTTTGTGACTATTTTTGTCTGTAACCAGGTTTTCATAATTTATTAGAATAGCCAGGGTTATTCACTAATTTGTAAGAATGGTAGATTTAAAAATAACATTTAGCGAATAATTTCCAACTATACCTATTCTCACCTTCTTCCTGCTCAACTTCATGAGGGAGATGTCCCCCTAGTCCAAGGTGGGTCCCCTGTCTATAATCTGAATGTACACATCAAAACTAAATTTATGGGGAAAGGTTGATCAATGGGTACTAAGTTACAGTTACATAAGAGTAAGAAGTTCTGGTGTGCAATTGCACAGTAAGGTGACTGTAGATAATGATTGTGCACTGCATATCTCAAAAAAAAAAAACTAGAAGAAAGAGTTTTTAATGTTTTGTAATGAAGTAGTGATAAATGCATTGATGGATACACTTTAACCTGATTATACAATTTATACATGTATCAAAACATCACATGATACCCCATTATTATGTATAGTATTTGTGTGCCAGTTAAAACAAGTTTGATTTGATGAAAAATGTCAGTCTTTTTTAGAAAGAAAACAAAAAATTTTCATTTAATGAAAAATGTCAGTCTCTTTTAGAAAGAAAACAAAAGAAAAAAAGTGAAAAAAGAAAAAAATTAAATCTACCCTCTGTTATGTCTCCAACTGTTGTTTCTGAATTTTCTATCTCAGTGAATGTCACCATCAGCTACCCAGTTTCCTAAGCAAGCACTTAGGAGTCAGCAGACTCCTTTCCATTCCTGTACTACAGCTCCATCCAGTCACCAGTGTCCTGTCTATTTTTGCCAATTCAGTTTCCCCAACTCTTCATTTGTATGAGTTCATTTTCCTTTACTGTAATGAAATATTTGAGGCTGCAAACTTTGTAAAGAAAAGAGGTTTATTTAGTGCATAGTCCAGGAGGTTCAAGGGCATAGTACTGGCCTTGGCTTGACTCTAATGAGGACCTCATGGCAGGTGGCATCTTAGTGGTAAGAAAAAGAGATCACATAGCAAGACAGGAAGCCAGAGTAGCTGGGGAAGTGTCAGTCTTGCTCTTTATAACAGCCCTCTCTAGAGAACTAATTAGGGTCTCCTGAGAACTGTGTCAGTTTTTTCCAAAGCACTGCCCTGCTTTGGAAATTACTTCCCACTAGGCTTCACTTCTTAGAGGTTCTATATCACCTCCCAACACTGCCCACTGAGACCAAGATCCCAGTATGAGCCCTTGGGAGACACCCTCAAACCACATCCAAACCACAGCACCATTTCTATCTCCTCTGCTGACACCACTCCAGAACCTCCACCTTCATTGCAAAAAGTGGCCTCCCTGATACAATTTTTGATAGCCATACAATCCATTTTCCTACAACCGTCAGGGTTATCTTTCTAAATGCAAACCTGCTTAAAACCTGTGAATGGTCCTTTACCATCCTAAGGACTGGCCCCTTTGCAAATAGACCATGTTTTCTCTCCCTCTTTTACCTTTTTAGAACAGTTCCCTTTACTGATCCTTTGCCCTTGCTTGCCCAAAATGTTCCTAATGGTTCTTTTGGTCTAGCTCATCCCCCGCCACCTCTGGGAGACAGTAAGGAGGCGTTCTGGGTTTCAAGTCAATCACAACAGCATTTTTCGTGTTTCCATAGGACCCTGGGCAAAACTCCACCAAGGCACTTCCCACACATCGTTTTGATTTTTTGTTGTACGTGTCTGTCTTCACTATAAACTCCTCGAAGAGACAAGTTGTCTTTTTATTTTTGAATCTCCAGGCCAACTGTTGCCTAGTAGGTGCTCAACAAATTGCTGCTGACTGTAGAAGTTTTAATTGTTTTCTATCACATCTGGAAATTTTGCTCAAGCAAAGTTAATTTTCTTTTTTTTCTCACTCTTTGTTTCTTTTGTACAGCTCCCTCACTCTCTGTATTTTTCTTTCTTTTTCTCTTAAAATTTATTTATCTTAAAGATAAGCAAGAATCACTCTCAACCCTAGTCCCTTCATCTTAACCCCACTGTTTTGAAAGGTTAGTCCAATTGTTACTTTAAATTCCTAACTCTCAACGATTCTTCAGTTCACTCCAGGGACATTGTTCTTACCAATGATATTGATCGCATCCTAACTAAAAAAGTCTAGCTTTCTCCTGAGTGACTATTTCAGCATTTCAGATTGTTGACCCCTCCCTTGTTCTGGAAATCATTGATTTGGCTTCTGTGGCTCTCTGTGCCCTGGTCTACATCATCTCTGAACACTAACCAGTGAATCCAGCCTGCCTTTGCTTAAATGCTGGTGTCCCAAGGGGCTCCTCTTAGTTATTTTCTTTCTTATTCTCCTTGCATAATTTCATTTAATTCCACATCTTTAGCAACTACCTGTATACCCAGTGAAGCCAATATTTGACCTCTAGAACTCTATTTCCAATGCATAACTTCTGTATCTCACAATGTCCTCAACTTTACAAGTTAATATTAAGTTTCTTTCCTCAAACATGATTGCGTTTGTGTTTCCTAGCCCAGTGAATTAGCAGCAGAGTCAGGGTATTGACTATAATCTTTCTCCAGGTTTCTAGATTAGACTACATAATAAATAAATTTCAAATGAAAAGTTATCCTCTATATTCCAAGTGAGCTTTTGTATTAATCATCACTGCATAACAAATTATTACAGATTTAGTTGTTTAGAGCAGCATACATTTATTATCTCAGTTACTGTGGGCCAGGAGTCCAAGCATGGCTTAGTGAGTCCTCTGCTCAGTGTCCCATGAAGCTGCAGTCAAGGTGGTGCCCTGGCGCCAGGCTCTCTCCTGAGCCTGGGTCTTCTTCCAAGATCAAGAGGTTGGTGGTGAACTCGGCTTCCTTGCAGCAGGACTCACAGCAGCATGCTTGTTCAAGGCCAGGAGGTAGGCCTTGGACTGGCTCACTCTGTTTTAAGGAACTTACCTGATTCTGTCAAACCTACCCAGGAAAATATCTGTTTGATTCACTCAAAACCAGCTTATTAAAGACCTTAATTATATCTGCAAAACTCTCTTTACTTTTGCCATAATATGACATTATCTTGGGAGAGAATATTCCATTGCTTTCGTCACATTTTTTTGTTTTTTGTTTTTTTTTGGTTAGAAACCAGTTTCAGGTCCTACCCACACTCAAGTGTGGAATGTTATACCAGGGCATGGGGCACTGGAAGTCATCCTAGAATTCTGCCTGCCGAAGCTTAATTAAAAAAAAAAAGTACATATGTGAAAACCAATGAATGTTTGTCATTTGGAGATGCTGCAAGGTTGAATACAACACAGAAAAGTGTAGAACTTTAATTTAACATCTTTGAGTTCACTGGAGATGCCCGTTGAAAGATGAAGAAAACAGCCTTCTGTGATTTCTCTATCTCAGCCTTACTGCCTTGGGCAGGAGATAGGTCCAAGTCTCTAAACTTTAGATTATAAGAACCTAAAAGGAATAGTTAAATAAGTGGTTGTGAAAGATAGACATTTACTTACAGAAGTGGCTTAATTTGAGAACCGGTTTTACCATGTTTAGCCTCCTTCCTATAGAGAGGATAAATGTGATTACGTGTCTGTAGTAAAATGATTTTTCTTCAGTATACATTAATTCAACGTTTTCTAATAGTTTTTTTTTTCTTTCTTTTAATACCTTCGGCAGACTGGAGAATGGTTTTCATCAGAAGCACCAATCTTTCCTCTCCTCAGGTACTTTAGCCTCACTCGTTTTCTTTTCTTTTTTTAATTTCTAAACCAGAAAAATGAAATATCTGGTGTTACTAACCACTTGTATCAGTATACCTAAATTAAAAAAAAATGGTACTGACAAGCCTCTCTCGCTTTCACACGGTTTCAAAGGCACTTCTGCAGGAGTTCCTGCATTTGTGACGTGGCCTTCCTGGCCCACAGCCCTGAGGGTGTGCTCTGTGGCTCCTGCTGCTTGTGGGCCTCAGACAGACTTCCTGGCGTTAGACAGCAGGATCGGGGCGTGAAGCCTGCCGAGAGCCCTGCCATTGCAGGCGCTGCTGCTTAGGCACAGCTATCCGCTGGTGTGTAGTGAGACACAGCCTGCCCTGGAGCATGTCTCTCCTTTTCTTGCCGTGGCAGTGCCCCTTGGGCATGCTCACGAGAGGCTGGAGTGTAAGTCCCTACAGATACGTGGTCACTTCTCTGTTTTCCCTCTCTTTCGCTTGGGCAACTGCCACACTGAGGCACTGCAGCCACTCTTCTGCGTTCTTTTCATCCTTGGCCTTGAAGACGTAGGTTTTATTGTCTGTGAAGATCTCAAAAGCCCGAGGGAGAGACCGGTCCCTGCGTTTCTTGGCCACAGCTTTCACACTCTGTACCTTGCTGAGCTCTATCGGGGTATCTTCGGGATCATCTTTCTGAAATGATGGGGAGGAGAGAAGATGAGCTGGGTCCTGCTGTAGGATAGGCCTCTCGCTTCTAGGGGGTTATTTTATTTTTTTGGTACAAGGGGTTGAAGCCAAGGGTGCTTTACCACTGAGCCACATCTCCAGCTCTTTTTAATGTTTTATTTAGAGACAGGGGCTTCCTGAATTGCTTAGGTCTCTGTTAGGTTGCTGAGGCTGGCTTTGAACTCATGCTCCTCCTGCCCTCAGGCTTCTGAGCTGCTGGGATTATAGGTGTATGTCACAGTGCCTGGCTGCCAGCAGATTTTAAAGGAGGGCCGACCCTTTTCACTTCCTATGACTCAAGACCTTTGCTCTTTGGGATGTGAAGGCCTCAGAGAGCCAGTAGAAAGCCAAGGGAGCAGGCAACTGGGCCTTTGTTGTGGTATCACAAGTTGGCACAAGATAGCAATCTGTAGAACGTTGTTGTCATGTGGTAGTGGGGAGAGTACTTTGATTTTCTGTCATTTTCTATTTAAGATGGCAGTACAATTTGGAGTTCTATTAACTCAGAATTTCAGAGAATTTAGGAGGCACAACATTGACGTTTCCTTTGTGCTCCCTCTGGAGGGCTAGATGAGACTGTAATGGAATAAACAAGGGTCCAATGTTTGAGTAGATCACACTTCCCCAAACCTCTTCCAAACTTTTGGAAGCACTTATTGTCTATACACACTAGATGAAAGAATATTTAATGAAGCAACATTTGTCTTTAATGAAAACAGAGTTTTAAGGATCTCTGCAATTCCAGGAGCCTCACACTGGGCTAGTACAGTTGTCTTAAGGCAAGTAAATATTTCCGGAAAGCAATTTCAGGTCTTTAAAGTTCGTGAGTGCATTTTGTCTACTGGAGACTGTACCTGTGGTCGAGAATCTTGTCCATTCTCCTCTCCCCCGCTCCCTTTGACAATGACCTTTCTTTCACTTTGCCATGAAAAGGCACCCTTTTCAGCCATCTCACCCACTCGGACAAATCTCAGGAGTCCACACAAAAAAGTAATTTAACATACTGGTGGCAGGGAAATATCTGTCAACCAAGCAAACAGTTACTCTCCACCCATTTCATTAAGACATAACATTTCCCTTTCTAATGTCTAATAATTGTTTATTAAATTTGGTTTTAGATTTATGGATTTTCATAACTGATGTAAATTCTAAAAAAGATAACAATCAGAAAATATTAATATTTAGAGACTGATGGTCACAAGAAGTTAAAATAATTAAATTTTAATTTATATAAATAGTTTTACTACAGTGAAAATTATAGGGCAATTGGGATAAATTCTGTGGGGAGATACAACAGAAATATTATTTCAAGGAAAAAAGCAATGTAAACATCTCTATGAAAAAGGTTAATTTACATATTTTTTAAAATTAATGGATGATATCAGGTACCAAAGTGCTGTGGTGTTTTATTCTAATAAGCATATTTAAAGGAGAGATGGGATCTTTTTAAGTATAAATATTTATAATACAATGGAAATTATAGTCTGTGCAGCTGTTAGAACTTATGATGGCTGGGCATGGTGGCACACACCTGTAACCCCAGTGGCTCGGGAGTCTGTGGTTGGGAGGCTGAGGCTGGAGGATTGCGAGTTCAAAGCCAGCCTCAGCAAAAATGAGGCACTCAGCAACTCAATGAGACCCTGTGTCTAAATAAAATACAAAATAGGGCTGGGGATGTGGCTCAGTGGCCGAGTGCCCTGAGTTCAATCTCGGTACCCCAAACCAAACAAAACACAAAACTTATGATCAAGGTGTTAAGGCAACTGAAAATGCTGCAAGGTATTGCACAGATTTTTCAAAATTACTTTAGAGGACACGCAGGAGAGTCTGAGATGTTATACCAGACAAAGCTTTATTAGCTGAATTTGGTTTAAATTAAAGTAATACAATTATATTTCTTCCAATAAGTCTAAGGTATAGAAATTGATACATGGAGGAATTGATGAGGAAATTTAAAAATTACCATAGTAACGTAAGGAGGAATAGTAAATCAATTAAAATAGGAATAAACAGAGAGACAAGGGACACTGGAGCTGAACTGTTGGTAGAGATCAAGGCCCTAAGGATGCAAAAGTAAAAAAAATTGCACTATACTCTTTCAGCCTCAGTTTTAATTTAAAAATGCACATTTCCCTCATTTAAAAGAATGACTTTTTAAATGATGGGGCTGAAGTTTCAGCTGATAACCACTGGCAGGTTGTATCCCTGGAGATTAGAAGTATTTTGCTGTGCTCTTCATGCTGTATCATATTATTTCCTACAATTTGAGCCACATGTTCTGTCAGATTTTTGGAATGTCAAACCATTATTCCCTGACAAGATGTCAAACAAGTTACTAATTGTAAAATAGCTTATTCTTTTCTTCTTCTTCTTTTTTAGTTTGACATAAAATCTGCAAATTTACTACTTGGGCTAAAAAACCAAACCAAAACAAAATAACACAATAATCCCAAATCAAAGCAATCCCAAAACCTTAATAAAATAGTTTATTCATTAAACTTTACTTAAAAGTCTGAGTTAAGCCAGGCACTGTTGTGCATACGTTATCCCAGTGGCTTGGGAACCTGAGGTAGGAGGATTGCAAGTTCAAAGCCCGCCTCAGCAATTTAGCGAAGCCCTAAGGAACTTAGGAGACCCTGTCTCAAAAAAAAAAAAAAAAAGGTTATAAAATAAAAAGTGGGATGTAGCTCAGTGCTCAGTGGTTTCTCTGGATTCAATTCAACCCATGCTTTAAAAAAAAAAAAAAAGAGCCCTGAGTTAAAAAGTATATAGATCATTATTTGTCCTGGAAAAATATCCTTATAGACTAACTCTGATTTCTCTTAAGAGGAAATCATTACATCTCCACTTCTTTCACTTTTTTTTTTGTGTGTGTGAGGTGCTGAGGATTGAACCCAGGGCCTTGTGCATGCAAGGCAAACTCTCTACCAAGTGAGCCCACATTTTTACTTCTATTTCTGATTTCTTAAACAAATACAGGAAATTCAGATGGCCATTTTAAGCACTTAAAAATGCTTCAATGTGAACCTAGCTAAAAAGATTTTTCTTCAAACCTCCAAAAGCTGTTTAAGTTGAAGTTGCCATTATACTTTAATTTCAAAAAGATCTTCAGCCACAGAAAAACTCACTTTTGTATGTTACAATACAGATTAAGAAAGTAATGTGAGTTAAATGTGTTGCAAAAATATTTTAAAAGCCTAGCAAGAAGTCTTATTAATTAAAAGAGTATAGATTGGAATTTATGATGCACCATATTTAATATCTATTGGATAAATTTTTCAAATAAAGTTGTAATGAGAATTATAAATATATGGTGCATATACCCAGAGTGAATTGTGATTTTTAACTAATTTAACATGTTTCATTAATTAATTAGTCATCTTTTGGTATATGTTGTGGTTAAGTGTATGTGTCCACTTGACTGGGCTAGGGGATACCCAAATAGTTGTTAAAATATGATTTGTTTTTTTAAAAAAATAGTTTTATTAGTTGTTGATGGACCTTTCTTTTTTATTTATTTATATGTGCTGCTGAGAATTGAACCCAGTGCCTCACACATGCTAGGTAAGTGCTGTACCACTGAGCCACACCACCAGCCCAAAATATGATTTCTGAGTGTGTCTGTGGGGGTGTTTCCAGAAGAGGTTGAATGAATAAAGGAGACTTACCCTCACCAATATAGGTGGGCATTATCTAATCCATTGTAGACAAAGAAGTAAACGAAGGGCTAGTGTGTCTGACCTCAGGTAGCAGAGCTCCTGCTCTTGGACCTTTTTGGACACTGGGACTTAAGCCAGCCCACCCCCACTCCCACCTCCAGTTGTAGGCCTCTGGCCTCAGTCTGGGTATTACACCATTGCTCCCTTGCTTCCCGGGCCTTAGGTCTTGGGCTGAATTATACTGTCAGTTTGCTGGTACTCTAACTTGCTGATGGCATCTTATGACAGTCTCCGTAATTGTGTGAGCCAATTCCTACAGTAAATCCCCGCTGTCTCTCTCTATATGCTGTTCTGTTTCGTTGGAGCCTGCTGACTGATACAGCTCACCTGGGCTCTGTTTTAAGTGTGCATGGGAAGCAGTGATGTATCCTCATTTAAGAACATGCTCTGGTGCCATAGCCTGAGCTGGAGTCCGTGTCACCCTCCCTCGCTTTATCAGTGCTGCCCCAGGGCAAGCCAGCCTTTTGGATCCTCAGATTCCTCATTGGCAATATGACTGTAATAGACATGCTGGCCTTGTAGCATTGTTCTGAGGCTTGTAGGAGGCCGTCCAGTATGACAGACACTGAATAATTGCTATTATGATTATGTTTCAAAACAGCCAAGAATTAGTTCAAGACTTTATGTGCCAATTCTGAATGAGTAGAGCTTAATAATGAATGAAACTGTCATGAAAAGAAGGAAAGAGGGTAACTGTACCTCTTGATTGAGATAGGATGAAATTTCAGAAGACTCTCACTGGAAGTGTAGAATCCAGGTAATTTACTGAGCATCCTAGCTCAGATTTTAAATTACATTAATATTTATTAATTTTGTTAGAATTCTATTCTATTTATTAACTGAATGTCAAATGAATGAAAGACAATAATATTTTCCCTAATCAGAATTGAACAGTTGGATGGGTGCGGTGGAGCAGGCCTATAATACCTGTGACTCAAGAGGCTGATGCAAGAGCATTGCAAGTTCAAAGCCAGCCTCAGCAACTTAGCAAGACTCTGTCTCAAAATAAAAAAATAAATAAGGCTGGGGATGTGTCTCAGTGGTTAAGCACCTGCAGATTCAATCTCCAGTACCCAAAACAAGCAAACAAACAAATAACATAAAATAAAGTATTAAACTTTGTTAATATAAAAGATATTTAAATCAACTTTTATCTCTTCTTTCATGACTACTTACTATTCCCTTTCTTGGCCCTCCAACTGCACATGTAACATATAGCTATTTTAAAAACCAGAGTCAATACCATAAGCCATAAATTTCTGCAGATGGTCCATAAAAAAACAGTACCATGTTTGAATCAATTGCTCTTCAGTTCAATTTCTAAAGCTTAAGTCAACTAAAAGAAGCTTCCAAGCTGAGCACAGTAGTGCATGCCTATAATCCCAGGCTGAGACAGGAGAATTGTGAGTTCAAAGCCAGTGTCAGCAATGGCGAGATGCTAAGCACTCAGTGAGACCCTGTCTCTACATAAAACACAAAATAGGGCTGGGGATGTGGCTCAGTGGTTGAGTGCCCCTGAGTTCAATCCCCAGTACCAAATTAAAAATAAAAACAAAAAACAAAACAAAACAAAAGAAAGCTTCCATAGTAAACTAAAGGGGGACTGTGAGCCAACTATATAGGAATTAGAATAGACAAAGGAACACCTGCAACAAAACAATACTGTAGGATTATAAATGGAAAAAATTATTGGACGTTTAACACAATACAAAATGCCTAAGCAGTTGGTGGAGATTGAGGCTTTAAAAATACAAGCAGGAAAGATGGTGGAAGAACTTACAGACTTTCCTTTTTGAAACAGAAGTTGATTTCCAGCCAGTGTAAAGTAACGAGTTTTCCACCTTTTGATGAACTTCCATCTGACTTGTTTCTCCTTAAGTTTCCCTTCAATGAGAGGCTGGCCATCTTGGTTTATAACTGTTGAGGTAACAGAGTGATCAAGCCATTTATTTTCCATTATTGACCTGGCAAGTCATCAAGAGTCATAATTGTACTGTGAACCAGAACTCAGTAAGCATATACAAAAAGTGGGCACACTTCAGACAGAATAATGAGAATGTATGGTGCCCTCACTGAGATCTTCAAAAGGAATTAGCTCACCAAAGAGCCTCTGCTCCAGGGGATCTGGGTTCATAAGACACATAACTCCCTACATGTCTTGGCTTCTTTGTTTCATGTCATTCTGTTCCTTGGGTCAAATGACCAAATCAGTTTAAAACAAGTGTGAAACGTTGTCCCAAAGTAGTATGCCATCAGCTCATTTCCCACTATTGATTTTTCCAGTACCTAGATAATAAAACACAAGTTTCCATGCTTTCTGACAGATGAACTACTTAGAAATAGAGCTTAATAAATAATCATAAACCAAGTAAATTTAAATATTTAGCAGCAAAAGTCACTGCACTACTCCAAAAGTCAAGTTTTCTAAAGCCATTATACTAAGCTGTAAGACAAACACACCCAAATCTCTTGTACATATTTCCATTCTCTGAAACACTCAAGCACCCTCTGTCCTCTCCATACTTCCATTTTTCCTTAGTCAACAACTGACTGCTACTTTCTATTTGAAATGCTTCCTTCAAGACACATTGCCCACACCCAGGCCAGAGCGGCCTTCCCTCTACAAGCTCTTATAGCACGTTTCTTTGGATCAGCTGTCCGCATTTATGAGAGTCACTGGGGTTTGTCTGACTAAAGGCTTGATGCTCCATTCACCTGAAGCTGTGTAGGCACAGGGGCTTTGTTTGCTCAGTCACCAGGTGTCTAACTGAGCACCTGGCAGAGTGAGGGAGTCTGTGTTTCCTGAATGAATCTTACATTGATGCAGAGTGTGATTACACATAATCACAGAATTAGAAGATCCATTACAGTGTCAGAAGTTGAGATCCAAAGAATTTCATTCCTTTGACCAATGACATAAGATTAACTCATTAAATGTATGTGAAAGCCTGTGGTTTCAGTGGGGATGGACAATGAAAGCTCGGTTCAGCATAGGGCAACATTTACTTATATACATGTACGTTCAGTTTTCATAGCACCTTGTAAGTAATGAAATTTGTTCCCACTGCTTTGGAAAAACTCTGGATGGTGCCTGTTTGACCATATGAGAACAACCCTGTCTTTCCTATACTATCATGTATTTTTTTTTCCCCTAATGTAGGTTAAATAACTACCTCAGACAGGAGGATTGTCTATCTTGACAGAGCACTTTCAGGATAATAATAATAAAATGTTCAGTTTTCATAAGCCAAGTTCTGTTAGGGATAGTTTGACTTTTTCTCCTTGTCTGATGACTATTCAATTGGCCATCCTCCTCTCAACTTCAAATTAAGGGTAACGATGGAAAATATATATCAAATATAGGTAGTGATAAGGGCTATGATAAGGGTAGACCAGGGAGACTGACTGGAGATGGATATGCATGTCTTTAAGGAGTCAGGAAACAGCAGGAGCAGCTTGGGGGTCTGTCTGGACTGGGGATTGAGTAGGTGTTTATTCATACCATACTATAGAGTCCCGATACGAGCAGCAGGAGGAAGAAAGTTTCAAGACTCAGGAGGAAAACAACGGGCTGGGGTTGTGCCTGGGCTGGGGTTGTGCCTGCGCTGGGGTTGTGCCTGTGCTGGGGTTGTGGCTGCGCTGGGGCTGTGGCTCAGTGGTAGAGTGCTTACTTTGCATGCGCGGGGCACTGAGTGTGATCCTCAGCACATATAAATAAAATAAAGTTATTGTGTCCATGTACAACTAAAAATAAAAAAGTTAAAAGAAGAAGAAAGCAATAAAAAGTAAAATGAAAAAAAAAAGAAAGAAAAGAAAACCAGCACCACCCAAAAATTCCATGCCAGAAATTAGGTTAAAATTTTTTTAAAAACACCATTTGCCGTGTTTTCAAATTAGAAAAAATAGTCTAATTGTAATGTTCGAGGATTTTTTTGAATGTGAACTCAGAATGTTTAGACTTGAAATAACAATAGCCCTCCTCTGCTCAAAGGGAAGCTGAGAGGTCAAAAATCAAAATAAAGAAGCCTGTGTGAGGAGATTGGATGAAAGGCAAAGCAGGTAGTACTGCTCCCCTCCTCCCTTTTCATTAAAGGTTTTACTCCAGTTTGTAATCATACTGCTTTCTTGCCACTGTTTTAATGGTAAGGCAGTTTAATGTAACATCATTTAATAATGGTACATTTCTTGTTTCTCAGTCTTTCATATTTACCCAAAGAAGTATTTGAAATAGTTAAGACACCTAAGATGATTTGGAGTTGTGATTGACTTTGGTAATATCTAAGCACACAGGCCCTGTGGGTCTGATGCAGCGGATTCACTTCTGTTTCCCCTCAAGGTAGATCCAGATGCTTCACTTGAAGCCTGTACATGACAAAAGTTTACAAGAAGCCCTTGGCCAGATTGTTGAAGGATCCTTAGAGGCATGGGGTGAACTGGGTGTCATGCCCACATGACCTGTGATAAGACTGAATGGGAGGCTTGCCAGGGACCGAGGGGCAAAGGACCTCAGAAATATGCTTCTGAGTTCACTGCAGCTAAGTGAAAACCCCAGGGAAAAAGTCCATGGAATGGTCTGAGGACGGAAATGTCAGCAGACCCTTGAAGTAACTGAATGTCAGGACTCTAATTTAGGTACCAGTCAGCTTTAGACGATTCAGTAAAAGCCAGGCTATTTGTAGCTGTAAGATTAATTTTAAAATAGTTTCAAAAGGCAAGAGAGAAAGAGAAAGAGACTGACTTAAAGTTTTTTCTAGTTGTTATCCTATACCTTTTTTTTTCAATTATGTCTAGCATATGCATGACTGGGCAGTGTTATTTTAGAGAGTTCGTCACCTATAGCATGTCCTCATAAGCAAGAAATTCTCCTAAGATACCACAGTCTCTGCATGGCTGAAATAAATTATTTTTTTCTAAGGATTATCGTATTTCATTTGAAAAATAAGATGTAGGATGATTCAAGGAGGGCAAGATCATGTATCTAAAACAATTGCAATGTAACACATACAGGATATTCAAACCCTCTCACGTTCCATTTCACATAATTGTTTCATTCAAAACACCTCACTTCCACTAAAAATATTTCCACCAGCTACACCTCACCTCCACTAAAAAAATTTCCACCAGCTTGGGTCTGTTCCTCTCTTTAACTATCAACCAGCTGAAAAAGATACAGAACATTGAACTGAATTTTCTAGTGCAGTTGGAACCCACAATGTTAACATTTACCAATTTAAATGTTTTTTTCAGAATGCTAATATAAATATTTATACATTAGTTCTAACTCTTTTGTGGATCAAGAGTTGAAAATATTTGTTGACAAAAATGAATTTTGAAGGTGAAGTTGAGGAGTAAAAGTGAATCAATAACAGATTCTTTAAAGGTGAGCATCCCACAGCAGGAAGAATAAAACGACAAATACTCCTCTGGCTGTCTCAGCCATCCATCATCCCACAGGTCTGAGCACAGAAAAGCCATAAGACACGGAGTTACAAAACCTGGCTCACAGGGAGCTTGACTTTATTATTGGTGGGCAGGTAAAGCATTTCACAAACTGGACAGCTCAGTGTCCAGCTTGTCCGGTGCCACTGGAGCAGGGCACTTCTAGTTGGAAAGAGCTGGCCACTGATGAAGAAGGGGAAAGAATTTTCTAGGATGAGTGCAGAAGAGGCGTGTAAGGGAAACTGCACAAGAACCTAAGGAAGCTGGGAGAATGAAGGGCAGGTACCTAAGGCAATTGCTCTGGGGGAAGCCGTGGTTGGGGGTGAGGGAGCAAGTCTAAGCACAGTTTTCAAGGTATGAGTCAGGAAATAGACTTGCTGTCGATCATGGGAAGTCACATGGACTTTTGGGATGTTTTTCTGAAGCCCTACTAGAAAGGACCGGTGAGGGGCCTGCAGCCTGTGAGGCCCCCGCCAGTGCTTGGAAGGCCTCATGGCCACAGCTGGGGTCAGCAGTGTACCATACAAGGCCCCAGCAGGAAGCAGGTGGCCTTCAGCTGGGTAACTGAGGCAGTTAATAAAGGGACAGTCCACACAGGTGTGGGCAAGGTGTGGACAGGCACCATAGTACTCTGGGGTCAATGGCTATGCAGGCCCAACACCCCTCTGCCTGAAGAGGAAAGGGGAGAGGACTGTTAAGACCCCAAGGGAGACCTGTCCCTGGCAGGCACTGTGGCCCAGAGTGGAGGACCCAGTCAGCCCACAGTGCCAAGCAGGGAGGAAGCGGCCTCAAACTCCTGGCCTCGCCCTCTCCTCTGGGACACCTGCTGGTGCCTTGGTGTTGAACAGAACCAAAAGCCAGGGGTGAGGAGAACATGGTTGCTGCCACTTTGTGGCCTCGTGGGCGTGGAGCTGGGTAGGGAGATGGAGAACAGACCCAGTGGAGCGCGATCATAGGTCACGTTGGGCAAAGTCGGAATTGGTCTCTACAACGTGCTTATTTACAGGTAGTTTGTACCCCATCCCGTAGTAGCTTGTGCACTAGACAGGCGGCGACTGCTGTTCTGGAGGAAGGGTGGGAAGGAGCAAAGCGAATGAATGTAGAGAAACATCTTTTTATGCCTTAGAAGCAAATGCAGTGCTGCAGTCGTTGCCTCCAGTTAATGAGAGGGTTCAACAGTCATAACTCGTCAAGGAATACTGAGTGCCACTTTTATTCATGCCTTTTGCCATTCGTTACTTCTCCCCACTATTTATTCAAAATGCCTTAATCGAAGGTACCACTCGAGGCACATGCCAGGGAGGGGGATGTAGGGAGAAGCAGGGCCGTCTGTCTTTGAGACAGAAGAATGCAGGGCGCAGCTGGTGCAGTCAGTCACAGCACAGAGGTGGGACAGGACAGAGCTGGGCCCAGGGTCCCATGGGAGCACACCTTAGTGTAGACGGGGCAGAGGAAGCAGGGAGCTTCCTGGAGCAGATGTCTGAATCAGATTCCCAGGGGCAAGGAACAGGAACGAAGGTGAACTGAGGGGGGTTTTTCAAACAGAACAAAATTAGCAGAGGGACAAAGCTGAGGGAGAGGCTCCAGATATGTTCTGGGAACTGGAACTCAATCTATGTGAGCAGAATCCAGGTGGGAGCTGGAGACCAGCGTGGGAGAAGGGCAAGAGGTAAAGTGTGAGATTCAAGGAGAGGCCAGTCCTAGGGAACCTTGACCTTCATGCAAGCTAGAATCTAATGCTTTGTTTTTTTTTTTTTAATTTTTTTTTTATTTAGGCTTACATGTTAACAGTGTAAATTGATTCACTGTATATAGATAGAGGATAACATATCAATTCTCTAGTTGTAAGTTGTATAGAATCACATCATATATGCAGTCATACATAAAGTTAGGGCTATGATGACCATCATATTCCATCACCCTTGCTGTCCCCATGGCCCCTCCCCCCTTACACTCCTGTGAACGGAGATCCACCTTTGTTCCCATGACCTTCCCCACATTATGGATCAGCATCCGCTTATCAACGAGTACATTCGGCATTTGGTTTTCTGAGATTGGCTTACTTCACTTAGCATGATATTCTCCAACTCCATCCATTTACCTGCAAATGCCATAATTTTATTCTCTTATTGCTGAGTAATATTCCATTGTGTGTATATACTACAGTTTCTTTATCCAGTCATCTAACGAAGGGCATCTAGGTTGGTTCCACAGTTTAGCTATTGTGAATTGAGCTGCTATAAACATTGAAGTGGCTACAGCACTGTAGTACGCTGTTTTTAAGTCTTTTGGGTATAGACCTAGGAGTGGGATAGCAGGCTCAAATGGTGGTTCTATTCCTAGTTTTCTAAGGAATCTCCATACTGCTTTCCAGATTGGTTGTACCAATTTGCAGTTCCACCAGCAATGTATGAGCGTGCCTTTTTCCCCACAACCTCGCCAACACTTATTGTTGTTTGTATTCTTGATAATTGTCATTCTGACTGGCGTAAGATGGAATCTTAGGGTAGTTTTGATTTGCATTTCTCTGATTGCTAAAGATGTTGAACATTTTTTCATTTGTCTGTTGATGGATTGTATATCTTCTTCTGTGAAGTTTGTGTTCAGCTCTTTGGCCCATTTATTGATTGGGTTGTTAGTTTTTTTGGTGTTAAGTTTTTTGAGTTCTTTATATATCCTGGAGATTAGTGCTCTATCAGATGTGTGTGTGGCAAAGATTTGTTCCCAGAATGTTGGCTCTCTGTTCACTTCATTGATTA
>PVHX01022032.1:0-28513 GCA_004024805.1 Geosciurus inauris | reverse complement strand
TATAGACCCCACAGCCTCCATTTCAGGAAGTACTCTCAGGTTCATGTGCATTTAGTCCCCTCAGCCTGGGTTTCTACTAGAGTGTATCAGTAAAACTACTGATGCCAGGTGACCTGAGGTGAACAGGCAGCCAGTTCAGGCAAATGGATGCCACCCTGGTGGAGTCCTATAGGATTACTAGTATGAGTCCCACCAGCATCAGTGCCAAAGAGGAACCAATTCTCATGACTAGGGTTCTGACTTTTTCTTTTCAAGGTAAATGCAGATCCTGAGTATTTATTTATGGATGGCTACAGAACTCAAAACTTGTATTCTTTCTTGCTCTCATGCACTATAAACTGCCCTTTCCATTGGCTCTCATTTGTCTCCGTATTGCCTAAATCCTGCCAGGACCCTGGGATTCTAGATAGGAATAGCATGGCATTGTAGAGAGTCAGCCCTTTTATCCCTTTTGAAAAAGGCCAACCTGCCCCCTGGGTGGAGGAAGCCTGGCATTGTGGCTGCTGGCTTTGCCTTGTTTCCCTCTCTAATTGTGCCTCGGTCCTTGGGCTAGCCTGGGTACCTCCCTGTTCCGGGACTCAGTACTACTCTCTCCTCAGTGTTTCTGGAGGCCAAGAATGCCCATTCGGTCCTGAAACGGTTCCCTCGTGCCAACGAGTTCCTGGAGGAGCTGCGCCAAGGCACCATTGAGCGAGAGTGCATGGAAGAGATCTGCAGCTATGAAGAAGTCAAGGAGGTGTTCGAGAACAAAGAGAAAACGGCATGTACTACCCCGGGGCTGGGTTCTGGGAGTAAAAGTAGGCTCAGGAACGACAAGAACAGACCTGGATACCTTGGCTGGGGTGGAAGCAAGGAAGAAAAACCACCCCAGTATACAGCATGTCCACTGGGGCCAGACAGGAACAGATCAAATGCCTTTCATTGCCTGTCTCATTCCTGTTCAGTGGCTGATTTGGGGTGGGGGGCTTCTCACACGGGAGCATTATCTTTTGTGCTTGGTCCATTCTGCAGCCTCTCTCTCATGGATGCTCCAGGGCAGCCAGATGAGGAATGATGGGCAGGAGCCTCTGGGATCTGTCTTGGAACAGGAGCGTTTAGTGAGCATCCCATTCCATCCATCTTCCCCAGGTTGAGTAGCCCTTCTTCTTTTGCAGATGGAGTTCTGGAAGGGGTATCCGAATGCAGTCTACTCAGTCCGAGACCCCTCTCAGAGTTCAGATGCCATGTACGTGGTGGTGCCCCTTCTGGGGGTAGCATTGCTGATTGTCATCGCCTTGTTCATCATCTGGAGGTGCCAGCTGCAGAAAGCAACTCGTCATCACCCCTCGTATGCTCAGAACCGGTACCTAGCCAGTCGCACCGGGCACAGCCTTCCCCGGGTCATGGTGTATCGGGGCACTGTGCATAGCCAGGGGGAGTCCTCTGGTCACCGTGAGGCTGCAAGCACCCCACAGGTGGTGCTGGGGTCTGGCCGAGGGGGCAGGGCCACAGTCCGGCTTGAGAGCACTCTCTACCTCCCTGAGCTCTCTCTCTCCAGGCTGTCCAGTGCCACTCCTCCACCCTCCTATGAAGAGGTGACCGCACCCCAAGAGGGCAGCAGTGAGGAGGCCAGTGTCTCTTACAGTGACCCACCCCCTAAGTATGAGGAGATAGTGGCCGCCAGCCCTGGTGCAGACAAGTAGCAGGGCACATGTCCTGGCCTGTGTGAAAGCCTCTCTCTGAGGCCTCGTGTTTTCTTTTCATCTTTCGAAAGACTGTGCCACCACAAAACAGCCTTAGCCTCCTTGTTGCCAAATAATTCCCTAACCGTGGATTTTTAGGAAGTCAGTTGTCAGAGACAGGTGGGGGGTGGGGGTCAGGAACACACATGAGGCAAAACCCCCTGGGAAGAGCTACACACCTGAGGGCCCAGCTCTTCCCAAAGCCCCCAAAACCCCCCACCGTCCTGTCCTCCTGTCAGGGACTGGCTTCTCTTAATGCCAAAGGAATCAGCCCATTGTGTTAATTGTGGCTGGAGCTGTGGGGCTGGCTGGACACCTGTGTATGGGCCCAGAGGTGAGGGAGAGAAGCCAGCCCCACAGCACCACTCTTCCTCAACAGTTCTGTGCTTTCTGTCCTCTCTTACATTGTAAGGATGGGATAAGGCTTTAGCAACAACAAAACAAAACACGTAATTACGAAGATGAATAATTGAACAAAGCAGTAGCACCTAGGCCATTCGTAGGAGGCCAAGGGAAGTCAGTTGCACAGTTCTGTGACTCCACCCCCACCCTGCTGACCAGGTCGAAATGTGTGTGTGACGGATGCAGGGCAGGGGGCTGGGTAGCAGAGCTCCTTCCTGCAGATTGACCAAGGGGCCCGCATGAACTGTGCCATCCTGTTTCTGGTGTGCTCGATCTCCCCAAACCTGTATACCAGCTCTGTTCAAACCACTACCCACAGGCCTGAGCCCACTTGCAGCCCAGATGCACTTTGTCCTGGGGAAAACTGATGCTCCTGACTCTGCCTATGGAGCCCATGCTCTCCCAAGTGGCTGGGCTGCAGGCTGGACCCATAGCTGAAGTCTTCTCCTGGTGTGGTTGATTCATCCATAGGACAATTAAACCCCTGAGGTTAGCCTCCTCAGCACGGAGCTCTCTGGCTTTGAAATTTTAGAATACTCCCTTCCCTTTTTGTGAATAGGTGCATTGAACTTGAAATTCAGATTGATGATTTCTCCTTAATGATGGTGCCCACCTGAGGAGAAGATCCCAAAGTGTCTCTTTTTCAAAATTTATTTGTGTGAGAGCCCATGACCTGGAGTTGAAGGCCTGTCCAGGGTTTGTTCTGTCATGGCCAGGTACTGGTTCATTTTCAGTGAGGCTTTGGACAGCAGTTGGGCAGAGGTGACCTGCTCTGTAACTGTGCCAGTAACCATGCAAAAGACACTATTGATACCGTCTCTCCCTACCCCATCATCATCGTTCCGGCTGCAGTGCCAAATCATTTTTCCTCTGTGGTGCTTTAAAAAATGTAGCAAATTTTTTGGGGCCCAAAAGAGTGCAGAGCAAGGGTCTATTGGCAACTGCAGCCGTTTAAAGCCCACTGATAACAAACTTCCTTGTCTAAACAGCTCTCCGAATCAGACATCCCAGAACTCATTCCCTGAATGCAGCCCCGCCTTGGGACCACAGATGACTTCTGGAGGTCCCATTCAGTCCCGGGGAAAGTCCCAGGACATGTTCACAGTCAGGAGGCTGCCAGCTTGGCTAACATGATCCTGTGGGTATGTTTTCTCATCCTTCTCCCTTCCTTACAGCCTAAGGAGGTTGACTAAGCTAATGCTTGAAGAACCATAGAGCCAATGAGGCTTACCTTTATGGGAATTATTCGAGAAATATATAGGATTTTCTGAGGGCCTCTTATGCCTCTGATGTTGAGTCTCAACCTGAGGAGTCTCCTGCCAGTTGACCCTTTCTGTGTTCTCTGCCCTGTCCCCAGAGTTCTATAATGCCAGAGATGCTGACCAGTTGGTGGCATTCCAACTTTCCTGCTTTCCTTTTCCCCTCCCCTGGACCACTAGCAGTGCACTCCTGCCCTTCCTCACGAAGGGACTTTTGGCCTGAAAGGTCCCTTAATTTTTCAATGATGAAAACTGAGGCCGATTCCATTCAGCCATGTTGGAGGACCTGGAGAAATCCAGAAGCTCTGGGGCCAGCCCTAATTTTCCCAGGATTTTCTCAAGCAGGGGCCCAAGTGTAACCTGGGAACATGTGAAAAGAGACCTAGCCCAATGTGTTCCTCTTACCCCCACCAGGTAGCAGAGAGCCAGGTATGGACTCCCATGACCAGAGCCAGAGGGATTTTTGCCAACAAATGCCCACTGTCCATAACATCTCTTGAGCCCAGTATCTTGAGGCTGGGTGGTGGCCAACAGAGAGAGTAGGAAGCAGAAGCCTGGAAACTGGCCTGTGGAGGGCAGCATGTGCTCCTCGGGCTGAGGACTGGCCGCAGGGAGAGCCAGAGGCAACTCCTTAAAGCTTGTGGTCTCTGGTTCAGGTGCTTCACAGAGTTTTTCCAGGTGGGGTTGTGCCAAAGCCTCTGGGATGGTTTTTGCAGCATATAGTAGGAAAAAAGACTGTAGAGTATGCACAGTGGGTAGAACTCCTTGCGGTGCACACTTGGCTTTTACGAACGCCCTGTACATATCTTTTTCAACTGTCTTTGTATGGATGTTCATTTGATACAATGCTTACACTTCAGTAGCCACATTTTTGTTGTTTTTGGACTTGTGCGTGTGTGTGTGTGTGTGTGTGTAGACACGTATGCACGTTGCCTTTTCTCATTGCTTATCTGAAACAATAGCCGGCGTGCAGCTATATTTGTACCAGGAGGGATCCGGTCTGAAAGAAGGAATGTCCCCTCTTAGGGCTGGGCAGCCTTGACAGGACCCTGAGTGAGGCAAACCGACATTAACTGTTGGAGCCCCCACCCAAAGTCGTCACTTTCTGTCCCCCCACAAAAGGCTTTGGAAGAAGATGAAGGAGTTTCACTCTGTGGGTACCCCCACTCATGCCCTTTTGGCATGGTGCCCCTGCCATGGCTCTGTTCTGTGGTCAGCAGCAGCTGAAGGAATTCAGAGCACTCTTGGACATTTGTGTGTGTGTGTGTGTGTGTGTGTGTGTGTAAAGATGTGTGACAATTGACTTTGGGAATGGCGGGGCTAGTTACTTAGATATTTTGCATTAAAAAAGAAAAGGCTTTAAAAAGTTCCTTGAAATATGACTGTCACTCATTTTCAACCAAAAACTTTTTAAGACTTTTTAAAACAAGAATTGCAATCCTGTCCCTTCCCCTTTGCCCATCACCTTGGGTTTTCAAAATGAAAGCACAAGAGAAAGAGTGGGGTGCACAGGTGCCTGGCGCGTGCACATCCTCTGCACAGCTGAGTTGCACCCTGGCTAAGGGAGACACAGTGCTAAGCAGTTGGACCCAGGAGGCCAAGGCCTCCCTTTTACTTGCCAATCCCACTGCCATTAGTGTGAAATCCTTAGGGTGCTTTGGGAAACAGGAATGTGCCTGATTTGATGGACATTGTCTTTTTTTTTTTTTTTTTGGTGGTCCAATGGAGGAATTCAGGACAGGAAATTGTCTTTCTGTTCAGTTGTTGGAGCCAGATGCTTCCCTTCTCCAAGTGCATGGAGACTCCTAGCCCTTAGCCAGAGTGGATCTTTTCACAACTAAACTATATCCCATGAGAAAAACAAAAAAACACTGCCTCTAGATTGTTCTTTTGTCCAAGTGAGAGCAAGATGATTGAGAGAGGCTCCCTGACTCACCAAGGCTCTTTCTAGAACAATGTATACGCTCTGGCTCCTGTGTGTCCACTCACAGTCAAGGCTGAACTGCTTTTCAGCTTGACAAGGGATGAAGCTCCATTTCACAACTTCTCTGATTCAGAAACAAGCACACACTCCCCACTGAAGTCTACTAATACTAATCAGTATAATTAACTAATTTAAAAGTACTGTAATCACACTGCTTGCAGCTACCATAAAAGCCCATTAATTCGAAGCCCACTATAATTCAGAACTTAGAGAAAATCACAATTTGAGATAATTCATGATAGCTGTGATTCCTGCTACATAAAAATATTTGAAAGATACTTCCCGTCAGTCAATTTCCAGGGTCTTCTGTGTAAGAGGAATCCAGTTTAAAATGAGTCCCTTTTTCAAAAGAAAGACTCAAGCTATTAAGGATCCCTTCACTGTGCCTTCAGCTTTGGGGTTCAGCATTTCTTGTCTGTAAGGTTCCTTCTGTGCAGGGTGATCCCTTGTTCTCTCTCCATTGTGGGAAATTTCATCCCTTTCACTCCACTCTTGTATTTATCCTCTGAATAACATAGTTTGTGAACTTGACTGCAATTTTAAACACAAGTATGTGTCTTTCTAAGTATTCTGTAAAGCAGATGTTGTGCTTGCAGACTGGCTGCTCCCATCATTCGCCCCCAAATATTTAAACTTCGGGAGCTTTTCCTTTCACAGGCTGTGGGCGGTGAGTCTCTCTCTCTCTAGCAGGAATTTCTTTTACAATGATATCCAAACAGCACACCCCCTCGGGCTCAACGCTCAACAGTTGTTTCACTGTACTGCTATCTGACCGCTGAACAGTGCCTGCCCTTTTTCTGCCCCCAGCCAAGCATTAACAAAGATACCCAGGATGGGACCAGTACCCCAGCTGCTTTTGCCTCCCAATCTGTCTCCTCTCACAGATGCCACTTTCCTAAGCCTCAACACACCTGCTACTTCACTCTGTAATTGTGAATTTGTGACAGTGGAAACCCTGCTATGTGCAACTGAGCTTATATAAATGATTACTGTGAAATGGATTAATTTTGGTACCACTTTAAATTGTGCTCATATTCATGTGTTGACCCATGTCAGCTGGGAAATCTGTGCATTCAGTAATATGTCAGAATTTCACTGGATCCTGGGGGCAACGAAAAAACTTGCTTCTGACCTCTCTCGCTCTCGCTTTCTTGCTTTGTAAGATTGTCGAGCTTCGCTGTTAACTTTTGTCTCTTTCTGTACAAGAAGATAAAAAATAAAAATAAAGAGCAAACAGCACCCACTTGTATCCTTTCCTGGTCTATCTTGGATCCTTGATGACTTCCAAACTTTCATAGAGTATGGATGGCTGGGAGTCAAGCGTGTTTTTGCAAAATTCAGACTGTAGATTATGAAGCAGCCCAAAACACTTTAGGAGAAGGAAGCAAAGATGCCCCAGGTCCCAAACTTTGTCCCCATGTTTTGTCCAATGATCTTCCCCATCCCCCCTGGGACGAAGTTAGTACGATCTGTCACAGATCTTGGTTTACAACTTCGTTGCCACTTTGTTCTTGGTTACTGATAAAAGTGTCCCTTACTAGAAGGATGCCCTGCTTGGTTTCAGAACTGGAGGAGGGGTGGGAAGCAGTCTTCCTGTGTCCTGTGTGGATGGGACACAATACTTAAGCTTTTTTCTGGCTGGTTCCTGAATTCTGAGGATGGCAAGAGTCACAGACTACTCAGAGGGCAATGATGCCTCAGCATCCATATGGAAGAAATCTGGTCTTGCCCCAGAGATTGCCAGCCATTGGTGTGGAGCAAGGTGGAGCCATAGGGTTGTGCCAACTCCCAGTAATAGAAGTTATTGGAAACACTTTTTGTGTGTGTTAAGAATCAAACCTTGACTATCATACATGCTAGTCAAGATCTCTACAACCAAGCCACACCCCCATCCTTCCAACTCATGAGAGCAACCTGCCCTTTAATGGGGCAGGCCCTGGAAGCAGTGGGACAAAGGATTCTGGGGCTTCACAGAGAATTGAATGTAGAGTCTAAATGCCAGATATGACAGCCAGGGACCTTGGGTTTCATTCTTATCTCAGGCTGGCTTAGTTGAGTGAAGCCAACCTTCTGGTGATAATGAGAAATCAAATGAAGGCCCATCAACTGTACCCCAGCACACACATCCGGTTAGATTGTGAATGTGGATTTTGAACCTTAGTCTCTTTTTCCAGAGACCAGTGTTCTAGGTGGTGACTTAGGGTTCCAGACTAGTGCATGCAAGGAAACTAATAGATAACAAGCTTCCAGGTTTTCAAACTCTCCCTTGGGACACCACCCAAGGCATTGATCATCCCCTTCTTATGCACCACTATACCATAAGGCCACAGGTTCCAGAACCGAGACACTTGGATTGCTTGTAGAGGGTAAGGACAAATCAGGGGCATGGTCTTAATGGTTGATGGTAGGGAAGCAGAGACGGGGAATCAAGTGACGAGCCAACCCTGTGCTTCAGGCTTGTAGCACTTACGAAACGTGAGGACTCTCTTCTCACTCTTTCCCTCTCAGCTCATCCTGCATTATGGCAAACTTGTCATAGCAAATGGTCTTCAGGGAATGGAAGGACAGTGGGAAGGATCCATGAGTTACACTTATAAATGAGCATAGCCAGTGTTTACTGGGAAGTTAGTGTGTACCGGACCTATATGTGGATTAGCTGAGGCAGTCCTTCCAAGAAAACTGTGAGGTGGCATAACCAGCTCTATTTTATATCCTAGGGAAGCAAGGCCAAAAAGGCATGTCATTTGGCCAAGGGCTCAAAGGAAGGAAACACCCATCTCGTGAATGCAGGTCTACCCTGATTATCTTACCCCGGGCTACTCATATATCACTGTGGGGTTCATTCAGAAAAGGGTCATTTTATTTTATTATTATTAATTATTATTTTGGTGCTGCGGATTAGACCCATAGGATGGGCACTTAACTACTGAGCCACATCCCCAGCTTTTTTTTTTTTTTAATTTTGAGACAGGGTTTTGCTAAGTTGCTGAGGCTGGCCTTGAACTTGACATCTTCCTGCTTCAGCCTCCTGAGCCACTGAGATTACAGGAGTGTGCCACTGCACCAGGCTTAGAAGAGTCACTTTACTTTGCATTTGTGTTGACTTTCCACCCCTCCAGCATTTCCCCTGACTCTCCCTGTCCAACTGTTAAACTTCATAAAGTCAGGAACCACTGTATAACTTTTCTCACCACTTCTTCCCCAGAACACAACATAGTTCCTGGCTTATGGTAAGTATTTAATTAAAAAAATATAAAAGCAACTGTGTTGACTGATTATATTCTCCAGTCAGAGCCCAAGCTCCATGCATGAATTTGCTAGGCTCCCATAAGGAAGTGCCCCAGTCTGTGGTTTAAACAGGGATTTATTTCCTCACAGTTCTGCAGCCTAGAAGTCCAAGATCAAAGTGTGTGCCAGGTTGGTTCCTTCTCAGGCCTCATTCCTTAGCTTGTGGATAGCTGTCTCCTCCCTGGATCTTCACATGGCCCTTCTTCTGTGCCCCTCTGTGTTTCAATCTGCAGCCACACTGGATTAGGGCACACTGTAATCAATTCAGGGTATTCTAGTTACCACTTTAAAGATCATAGATCCAAACACTAGACCTCAATATATGATTTTTTGGGGACACCCAATTTAGTCTAGATCACCACTTATGGCAGGGGCTGTTTTAATTTCTCCTTCCCCTAAACTTTGCACATCATATGCACTCTGCAATAGTGATGGGGTGAACAGAATGGCTTCACTGAGATGCTGGCAAAGACAGGCATCTTGCTGTCTCAAACCAGGCTCTAAAGAAGCTTCATCCCTGCCATAGCTGCATGACCTGAGACAAGTTCCAAAGGTCCCCACAGGGTCAGCAGTGTTGGGAGAGTAGAAATAAGCTTCAAAATGGTTTCTCCAGGGTCCCTTTATGGAAAGTGATCTGACATTGCAGTGCCTGAAAAAATAGACAAAATGTTTGTACCACTCAGATTATTTTTATAGATAAAACATGTTGTTTTGGGGAATCACAAGACTGGCAGCTCCAATAACAGTGGCTTTCAATAATTTCTCTGAAGAGCTCAAACTGTGATTGATTCAGTTTTACCAGAATTTGTGTGCTATAAAAATAGAGACTGGGTAACATTTCACAGCAGGCTGGTTGCACTAAATCACAGGAGCCCAAGTGGGTGGGCCAGTCAGTATTGATATCCCAGGGTCATAGGACTGACAGGGCGTACAGGGATCTATCAGCCTGCAGCACCAAAAGTACCCTGCATGGGCTGATTTCTCTCTACTTGGTCAATCCCATCTTGCACAAAATTTCCTGTCATGCTGCCCTGGCTGCTTCTGTTTCCTTACCAACATGATGGGTTTTCAGGGCTCCAGAAAGGTGTGTGGTAGTGTGCCAAGTCCCAGCTGCCTGGAGCACTACTCAGAGCTCGGGGGAGGGAAACATGAAACAAACCATAATAATGGAAAACATTGAACATGCTGATAGGGAAAGACCTGTGGGGCTGAGTATGGAGGCTTCTGGAGAAAGCCATTCTGAGGAAGTATAGCCAACTCAAACGAAGGACGAGTAGACTTCAGCCAGGCAAAGAGCATGGGAGACAACTCAGGCAAAGGGACAGCGTGTGTAAAGGCCTAAGGCTTAATGAGCCCACCATATTGTTAAGGAAACAGAGGAAGCCAGGGCGGCATGAGGGGCAAGTTCTGTACAAGATGAGATTGGCCAAGGAGAGGGAAGGCAGCTTATGAGCAGCCCTTTTGGCCATACTCAGAACTGCCGTCATGTGTTGGGACATGTGAGGTATGTTGTGTGGAGGGTGTTTGAATCGAACTGAGGAGAAAAACCTAGGCTGCAGCAGGAGACAGCAGAGTTGAACATGTTACCAGAAAAGACCAGAAGAGAAAGCTTGAGTGTGGGCCCAAAGGCCCAGGAAACAAGCCAGATGATCAGGAAGGGACTGTGTAAGCAAAGGAAGAGTTGGTTGCTTGTTACAGGTTGGTTTCAGCCCAATAATTGAGGAAGCCAGACTAGAATGAGTGGCAGGATGTCTGGAGGTGGAAAACTGGAGACAGTGAGCATGGTGAAGACGACACTTTCAGGCACTAAGAAAAGACTGTAGCATGGGGCAAACAGAGAGGTCATCCTTTGTAACCAGCAAGAAGGTCTTGTGTACTGTATAAAAGTCCTAGCAGTTCATGTGCGTCAAGCACTAACTGTTCTAGAAACTAAGTGCTTCACATTTCACTTATCTACTTTTTGAGGCAGGATCACAGCACAACAGAGGCCAAGTGAATTACTAAGGGTTGCACAGCTAATAAGTAGGAGTGAAACTAATGGCTAAGAACGGTGGGTGGCAGGATTGGGCCTCTGATGCACCCCACCCTCCCTGATATGCACTGTTTATTGGCAGGGTGTTCAGATACAAACTGCTGGCATCTGTCTTCCAGGAGTGAAGGGGAGGCCTGGGTAGAGTGGATTCGAGGCATATTTTCTTAAACTTTCTTGAGCCAGCTCCTCCCTGAGTCTTCCTGTTGGCCTAATAAAGAACTTAGATTGTTAATTCATAAAATGACCTTGGTCTGCTGCTGAGTCAGTGAACTGGGGCAATCTGGCCCACTGTGCCCTCACTCCCAGCTTTTCTATCTGTGAAATGGAAGGATAACAGGAACAATATCTGCTTCATAATAGGAAACACTTGTCATGAGCTTCTTGACTTCTCAGGGCTGCTTTTCTCACGTTGGGCCTTTTTTTCTCCTCTCTTCCAACTTCTTTTTCCAGCTCAGCTGCTGTTTGCATTTTGGAGCTGGTCAGTGTCTGAGACTTTGTACCACTTTTTCCACCTCCTCATCATTGTTGGCCATTTTCCTGTGGCCTCTGATTATCCTGCTTTTTACATACACATCACATTTCAATCACTGGCCATGGAAACAATTGAAAGCAGATGTATTTCCATCTGAGGAGTCACCACATGGCCAAGGCCCAGGGTTCTACAAGGTCACCTTCCAACTCCCTTCCTAGGATTCGGGGAAGAGGTTCTTCTCCATTGACTCCTATAGTACCTTGGATTTTGTGGCGAAGTCCCCTGGTCTTCCAGGGGATTTGGATGCTGGGGTACTGTACATAGGCAGGTAACTGAAGCCTCCCTGGTCTCTGAATCTGCTGCTATCTTTTGGGGGAAGGATTCTTGGAACAGCAGAGAGAAAAGGAGGAGAAAGAAAAACTGGCAGACAGCTGGGTACTCCAGGAGGTGATCTCCCTGTCTCCTGGCCTCATATTCTCAGGGCTGCTCTTTGCCCCAAAGACAGGCAGTGCTGGGTTACCCCTGGGGCAGTGTACCAGCAACCATTGCCGTAAAATTGGTGACTCTTCTGGTGTGGCTGAAACATCCCCCTCTCCAGGAGGACTCCTTAAGTGCTGTTCTGAAGGGACCTAGAGAGGCAGGAGAATCGCCATGAGGATTGGGCTGCTGGGAGCCACTTAACATCTTCAGAACTAGCAACCATGTCCCCACTGCTGGGGTGTAAGCAGCCTTACCAGAGTCTCCACCCGAGGCAGGGAAGGCATTTCTACTAGTCCATCCTTCCAAGGGAGCGAGCCGGATGTTCCTAGAGGTGTGCAGTGAGAGATTACAGGGGCCCAGGACAGTGGTTGGGCCAAGTGTCTCTTTGGCCTCTCCTCCTAGGTTGTCAAAGTCCCAGCAAACACCTGCCACATTCCCAAAGAAGCAGACGTGACCACCACACAAAGCCCCTGCTACTGTCTCCACAGATCTATGGACTTCCTTCCTGTC
This sequence comes from Geosciurus inauris, assembly GCA_004024805.1. Lineage (NCBI taxonomy): Eukaryota > Metazoa > Chordata > Mammalia > Rodentia > Sciuridae > Geosciurus > Geosciurus inauris. Next base: position 16,365 of record PVHX01022032.1, on the reverse strand, counting down.
TGCTTGATTCTAACTGCCTACTGGAACATGAGTTCGGTGGGGACAGAGACTTTGTCATTATCCCCATTACCTAGCAGTCTCATTTTTGCATTACTTATGGATAAGACTGAACATTGCTTGGTGAGTCTTCATTCAGAATAGCCATAATGAATGAGAGGAGCCCTCTGGAGACAGAAAATTAGAAATCAAGGTGGCCCTATTCCCATGGAAATCAGGCATGTCGTAATGGCTGCCCTATGTGACACTGTCACTTTTATTCCTTCCCTCTGCTCACAAGGTGGCCTTCCTTCCCTGGGCCAGCTATAGTCCCTGAAACTTGACCTCATGTCCTTCTGTCTGTCCTTCCTGTCTTGTTAAGGCTATGCTAGTCCCCTTCCTCTCTGGCTGTGGTGGGGGCCCTGGGGCTCCAGGAATGACCTCAGTACCAGCTGCTTCCAGGAGCAGGAAGGAGAATTGTTTATAGGTCCACAAGCTTCATTAACAAGCCAAGAGGAAGCTCCTAGCTGCCTGCAGGATCCAGATGGTGGGCTAACTCATTTGGGTTTGAGGCTGTGGCTGTCTGAGATGGACTAAAAGCTGGGCTTAAAGGCAGGAGGTTATTACCTCCAGAAACTTTTGGACATGCTTTTTTTTTTGTACCAGGGATTGAACCTAGGGCTACTTAACCACTTAGCCACATCCCCAGCCCATTTTAATTTTTATTCTGAGACAGGGTCTAAGTTGCTGGAGCTGGCCTCGAACTTGGGATCCTCCTGCCTCCACCTCCCAAGCTGCTGGGATTATAGGTGTGCACCACCACATCCAACTTGGACTTGCTTTTGAGACTTTTGGTTTGGATGAACTCTTACACAGAAACCCAATAGAAGAAAGTGGTAAGAGCAGATAGCTGTGCATGCAGAGAGACTAGGGTCTGCTTCGCAGTTCCAGTACACCCCCCTGGAACCATGAAATATAGCTTGGAACTGTGCTTTAGCTCAATCTTCCATATGAAATTGGGAAACTGAGGCTCATAGGAAAAGAAACTACTTACCGAGATGTGGCAGGGACAGGAGTCACTCTGCAGTGCACTGACCCTGGGCCTGGGCATCTGCTGCCTCCCACTGTGGCTGGCAAGGGAGGTAGGAACAGGGAGAGAATATTGCCAGTCTCAGCAGACTGCTTGGCTGGCTTACTAGCTGGAAGAGGCCAGTGATCAGGAGGCATTGTTGGAGGTAGAGGACCAGGTAGACTGAGGGCAGACAGAGAGACAGACAGACACAAGGGCAGATTGGCAGACTGGCAGAGAGGCAGGCAGCAGCCTGTGTTGAGTTGGATGCCTGCTCTGTGGGGATGCTTGATGCCCTCTAGGTTTCAGCCAAAACTTGCATGCAATTAAATGAATCTGTTTTGTCCCCAGTGGAGGCTGTGCTCAAGATCACCTTAGGAAAAAAGATATGCTTCCTTTGGAGATGCAGGGCTTAAAGGGAAGGAGAGCTTTCACCCCCATCCCTCTCTGTTAATAAAACACATCTTATTTTAATAAAGATCCAAGCCCTCCAGCAGACAGTTCATCAGAAAGCATTACAGAAGATCAATAAACAAATGAAAAATCTCTCCAGTTTATTCATAATTAAAGCAATGTAAATTAAAGCCACAATGAGATAGATATCATTTTTCATCCATCATAATGATGCTATTTAAAAAGTTCCATAATATCTTCTGTGTTAAGGCTGTGAGGGAATAACATTTTCTTTACTTTGGTGGGTCCTTCTTTGTGCAGCTTCCTCAGAAGGTGTTTTGTCAATACAAGTCAAAATTGTCAACCCACATGTCCCAGAACCTCTCCATTCCACTTCTAAGCACCTGCTGGCCAGAACACATGTGCACATGTGTGCAAGAGGTGTGTCCAGAAGCACTTGGCTACACTGTTTATGAAACTGAGATGTTCTAGGAACTCAAATGACCATGAGGAGGTCCATAAAGGACTAACAGAAGGAGGCAGCTGGCCCGGGGTTAGAAGAAATTTGATCTGTTTTGACATGGAGCGATCACCAAGGCACACTACTCACTTAGAATAGAAGTTGGAGGAGAGCTTCCTGGCCTTCACTTCTGGAAGCCTGCCATTGGAGTGTTGGGTCTCTGCAGACCACCATGCACACTTGGCCATGGACCTCCTCCTGGATACAGGCACCACATAAGACTTGGTAGATCTCTCTCTGTGCCCTGCCTTTCAGACTCTCAAGATTAGCACACCAGACAGTGGAAACTTCTCAGAATATTGGGATTGAAGGGGCTGGGGCTGTAGCTCAGTGGTAGAGCACCTGCCTAGCATGTGTGAGGCACAGGGTTCCATCCTCAGTACCACATAAAAATGAATTGGTAAATAAAATAAAGGCATGGTGTCCATTTACAACTAAAATATATTTTAAAAAGTATATTGGGAATGCAAGGTTAGGCTTATTTCCAAAGGAAATTATGATGTACAAATAATTATGTAAAGGTTAACATGCTAGAAACATACTAAGGGACTAGTTCAAAGTCATACCATAGCAAATTCCCTCTCACCTCCCAATCTTCCTTGGCAGCCAATGCAAGAGGGGCAGCATGCTAATGGGATGAGATGTTGGGTGGCATTGGGGTGCCAGGGGCTGGGAAGGAAGTCTGTCAATTCTCTTTGCTTGGCTTAGGTGGAGGGTTCCTACGCCACCAGGAGCAATGCCTCCTCATGCACTTCTGCCCAGTGTTTCTGTTTCCACAAAGCCCCAGTGAGTCAAGGCCAGTTGGCAACCAGAGAAGAAACTGGTCTGGAATCAGTAGATCAAGATGCTGTGCCTAGCCACGGTTAGCACTGTTCTGCTCTGCTGACTTCTGAGTGCTTCTCTCAATCCAGTCACTTTCTAGAGAGGGAAACAGTCCATTGTCCATCAGGGAAAATGAAGCCAAGGAAGAGAAAAACTTATCCAAGGTTAAATCTTGAGGTCATGGGGAGGATGCACAAGGCATAGGATTGCCAGGTAAAACATAGGATATCGAGTTACATTTGAACGTCAGATAAATTATGAACACTTTTTAAAGTGTAAGTATGTCCCAAATGTTGCATGAAGCATAATAGTGGCACTAAAATGATTTGTTTATCTGAAGTTCAAGTTTACTTGGCATCCTGCATTTCTATTTGCTCAATGTGGTGATCGTGGCTGGTCAGAAACATATGGCTCCAGCTTCTTGGACTCCTGAATCCTAGTGCATACACAGCACTTTCTCTGCTCCTAAGGTAGCCCTCCAGAAAGCTCAGGTTTCACTGCAGCTGCTTAGCTGGCGTGGGAAGGAAAGAGCTTCTTTGGGCCCCCAGGAATGCGGGCAGAGCCTATAAGTCAGCTCTGCACTGAACTGGAGGGGAGGCAACCCGACTGTGCCCCCTCCCTCAGTTGGTCTTGGCTCTACCCTTTCCTTTTCCTTTCCTTTCTCCCTCTTGCTACCTTGCCTTCCCTCTTCTGCCTGCTTCCTCCTCTTCCTCCCACCTGCCCCCAGCTGTGCTTGATTCCTTTTACAAATAGCCTCCTCTTCCCTCAAGGGCTCTGTAATTGTTCCCTCGAGCCCAGCCTTGACCATTGGTGGTTGTATCAATCGGAGGAAATGAAAGCAACAGGATGTATGTATGCGTACATGCATAAGCACACACAGATAGATGTTAAACAATTGCCTCATGCGACTGGGGGTCTGAAATCTGCAGAACAAGCTGGAAACTTTGGCAGGAGTGGAAACTAAAGTCCTGAAGTAGAATTTCCTCTTCCTTAGGGAAGCCTCAGCTTTTCTTTTTAACAACTTCATATGATTGGTCAAGGTGCACCAGCTTATTAAGGGCAATCTGTTTTACTTAAAGTCAATTGATTGTAGCTGTTAACCATAATTATGAAATACTTTCATAGCAATGCCTAGAGTAGTATTTGATGGACTCACTGGAGACTAGAGCCTGGCTGAGGTGACAACTAAAAAATGTGTAGTGGTGTAATCTACTTGTAGGGAAACTGAGGGAGAATCGAGACTTAAATCAAGAGTGCAGAGCCTAGGCTCCTGTAGCTGCAGCAGGCACCTCCTCTCTTGCCCTTGTTTCTCATGATTCCTAACCAGGCTGACTCAAATCAGGACAAGGCCATCTCCCTTTCCTGGGGACTTCAGACTGGGGGAGGCAGGATGTGGTGTGTCCTACGGAGAATCCCTTCTGATGGAGTGATGTGGTCTGGATTTTTGGGCAGAGCTGGACAGACAGAAGCCATGATTCACTTGGGACTTGACCCTGCTTTGGCCATTGACTGACCCTCAGATCCTGTGCCAGTCCCTGCCTCTTTTTAGAAATAATGGAGGGTGAACCCCAGTTGTCCTCCAACCAGCTAAATCAAAGGTTGTTGAAACAGAACAGTTCTCACAGGCAAAGGTTCTGAGCGGTATCTCTTCCCCTAAATTGCTTACAAGGTAGCAACAAAGAGGGACATGGCCCAGCCAACTAGATACAGTAGGAACATAAAGTGCCCAGTCCAAGGTCTGAACTCAGAGAGGGAGTCTGACTCCACCCGCCTTGTCCGGGTATATCTTCCTTGAGCTCTCAGCCCTCCAAGAAGTGGTTTTCCAGAAGCCTCCTCTGTGCCCTACACCCTGTGAATCTTTAGCTATAGCTTCAAGTGAGCCACTGGTGGTGATGGCAGGAGGGCCCCCTAGCATGAAGGAGGAGATAGAAATGTGCATAGCTGAAGAAGTGGGGCCTGGAAGCCATGGGAAAAGCCAAGAGCAACTGGTGATAGCAGGTAAGGATCCGTTAAAATGCCTCCTAGCATATATGGACCATGTAGGCATGCGTCTACAATTGTGCTCGTGTGTGTGTTGGAGAAGGTGCGTGTGCATCTGGGTGTGCCCTTGTGCATATACGTGCGTGTGTTTGCATGCATGCATTAGGTGTTGTGTCTGGGTTTTGGAGTGTTTGTGTTGGGTTACAGGGAGCTGTGGGGAAAGTGATAGATAGATGATGAAGTAAACCTTCTGTAGCCCAAGAGGGAGGAGGGTGGGAACAACATGTATTGTTTCTGACTCCTTCCATCTCAGCCACCTCTGTGTCTATTGCCAAACATTTGGAGGGCTTAATCAATTAATTCTCTCTCCCAATCCTCTCTTGTCTTTTAGTCGAATCCAAATCACGCAATCTAGAAGATGCTCTCAGGGCCTCCTTGATGTGTTCCCTGCTTTGGCAATGTTTGTCCTGTGCAAGTCCCCCCCCCCCCCGCGGCCAGTTGGGTTTGTTGTTAAAGCATCTCAAACTGCTTCTCCTCACAGCCTTTGTGCTCCCTGTTCCCGTGGTGTGCTCTTTATTTCAATTCCCCATGCTTGGTTCCTTTCAGATATCTTCCAGGTCTCTGTATCAGGGCTGGCTCCTACTTTTCTAGAAGCAGCCTTTTCTTTCCACTGTACTGATGGGTTGTTTTCTGTTTTGCACTTCCCACTCGCTCTTATACACAAACAGATGGTGCATTGATGCCTGGGATCTTGGGATCTTGTCTCTTGCTCATTGCTTACTCTCTCTCGTAACCTAGGCCAGAACTTGACCTTCAGTAAAGCCTTATTGAACTTTTGAACAGATGAATAAACAGGTCTGGGATCAGCAGTGGTGAATCCTAAGAATTTTGGGAACCTTGTCTTCTTTCTGGTGTGTCTTAATACCCAGGAAGCCCTAGTATAACTTCTATGGGTGTTCCTGGGGTCTCTGTTCTTCTCTCTAGAAATGATGGAGCATGGATCCTGGTCACTAGGTGTACCCCAGAGGCGACAGAAGTTGGAACCAAAGGCTTCTGGCTCTTCTGCAAGCCAAACAGTTTGGACTATGGGTGCCACCCGGCCCAAAAAATTGGTACTGTCTGGGATTCTGGGAACATGATGACTGTGTTGGGGTTTTCAGTATAGGTTATAAAGGCTTCTGCCTCATCATGGTAAATCAGGCAGGACCAAAAGTTGGCCCTCCATATCCACAGGTCCTGTATCTGTGGATTTAACCAACTATGGATGGAAAATATTTGGAGAAAACTGCATCTGTACTGAACACAAAGACTTTTTTGGTTACTATTCCCTAAACAATATGAGAACTATTTACACAGCATTTACATTGCATTTGGTTTTATAAATTATGTAGAGATGACTTAAATTATGCAGGAGGAGGTACATAGGTTTTATGTAATTCCATCATTTTATATAAGGGGCTTGAGCATCCACTGATTTGGGTACCCATGGAGGAAGGGGAGTCCAGTGGGTGAGGGGAAGTTTTAGAAAAACGGTTGCTTTACAATGGCAAGTTACTAGAAAAAGGCAACCAAGTTGAAGAAAAGGGAGAACTGATTGCTACAAGAAATCATGTTTTGTATTCAGTTCTCTAAGCTATATTCACCTTGGCTGAGGAAGTTTTAGAAAGATGGTTTTGTTATATTGTTGCAAAGATACTGGGGAAGGACAATAAGATTGGAGAGGGAGTGAAAACTGACTGTTCTAGGGCATTTCCTGAGTGTTGGAATTCTGTAGCCAATCCTTTCACATGCACTAGGAGTGAAGGAATATTCTAGAAAATAGGCAGCTACATTGTTGCAAAGAAAAGGCAGGCATTTTGTAGAGGAAGGAGACGTGACTGTTATGGGGTGTAGCTATAAGATTGGTTAAGTTTGTAACCAATCCTTTGAGCTACATTTGGATGAGTCAGGGAATGCTTTCCAAAGTGAAAGTGTATATACTCTTACAAAAGTTACTGAGAGAAGGCATCAAGTTTGCAAAGAGAGGGAAATCTGACTTTGTAGGTAAAGGATCACAAGGCTGAAATGGTTCAACATCCAGTGAATAACAAGAAAAAGGCCTTCCAGGTCAGTGATCTCCTGAAAATAAAAATAAGTTAGAAATATTGAATTTGTTTTCCAGGTCCAAAAACTGAAGCCAAATCAAGTTGTTCCAGGAGTCCAGGCTCTAGCAAGCCACTCATGATACTAAGACTAAGGGGGATATAATAGCAGGATTAATGAACATTAGCCATGAGGGCTAGAGGAGTGCAACACTTTAGAACTAGAAATGCAATTTAGAAGTCTAGAATTAAGAACTATAATTTATTAATCCTATTCATTCATTCATCTGCTTATTTTAGAATATGATGATTAATAGAATGGTTAGTGCCTCTGGGAAAACCCCAATGTGCAGAGTCAAAAAATTAAAAATACTATCCTGCTGACTTGGAGAGGAAAGTAGTGTGCCTTAAAAACTACATGAAAATAAAAATAACACTTTTTGACATGATTACCAAGGTAGCTGGCATGTGTTATAATTCATAGATTATTCTAGTCAATCATATATATATTATTATCTATTATCTATCTTTCTTTCTTTCTTTCTTTCTTATGTTTTACAATGTATTCTAAAAAGTACTTCTAAAATTAAATATAAAAGACAACAACACAAATAAGTTTTAGTACAGTTATACCCATCATATCAAGTGGTCACAATACAAGGTATCAAACAGAAGGTATTATTAAAATAATTGCTATTATATTGATGCATTAACAAACTACATTGCCTCAAACAGATCATCTAGCCACCAATCATTCATATTTACTTTGCCTTCAAATTCCTCAATTTTTATTTTTGTCTTCCTGATTCCACTCTATTGGAAAATCAAAGAAGATGACTATAAGCAAATCCGCTTTATAGTCCTGGGGTTTCTCTCACATTCACTGTCATTTTCATGCTATTTTGAAGTTTCTTAAGAAGATCACATATATGAATATAAACAACTGTTCACAAAAAATCACAGCAGTATCTGTGTGCTCCTTTTGAGAAAAATACATTTTGGATTACTGCAATCAATGGAACTTAGTGGAAAAGCTCCTAAGAAAGTTCTTTTCATAGAAATGGCTTCACTTTCATTATAATGTTGTTACCTAAGAGCAGATCTTTCCCAGATGACATGTGAGCTGCAGTTGTCTGTTCATTTCTAAGAAAGAGGCCAATAGAAGCCTAACCCAGACCTCTGTACTTTCAAGTGGTAGGTTGTACTGCAGCAGGACCAGGGACGAGTTGGCAGATGGGGCACTCTTAAGTGCCAGAACAAAGAGAGTTTTACTTTGTGGCACTGCCACCCCAGGTTTCTTTTTCATTTGGTTCAGGTTTTGGCTTGGAGATAAGCACCTGGTTTCAAGCCAGATGGAGTAAGAAGGGTGGACGACTGTTTCATGCATAGAACATTAGTTAATGGCCCTGTTTTCCACCTCTGTTCTTGAGGACCCCCCAGTTGTCCGAGCAGGCTCCAGGCCTGAGTACTGCTAGCTGGGCCTCTCCAGTTGGCAGCACCCCATTTGTTTCCCATCCACACAGATGCCTGCTTGTGTGCTGGCTTCCTCCATGGGCACTTTCTACATTCAGTTTTGTTAAGCTTTTCCACTTCCTGTTGTCAGCTTTCTTATAGGATCACACTGTTTTACTGCTTTCACTGTCACTTCGTGAAGTCTGAAGGGTAGCAGTATGAGAGGCATATATGGAATGGCCAAGAGTGCAATCTCTGGAACAGTGTCCTAGGCTCAGATTATTGCTCTGCTACTTACCAGCTGTGTGACTTGGCCAAGTTGCTTAACCTTTCTGTGATTGATTCAGTTTCTCCATCTTTCAAAATAAAATGATTACAACACCTGTTTCATGTAATTGTGAGGAGGATTCGATGACTTGATACTGGTAAGGGCTTAGAAGATGGCAGGGTCCCTAGCAGGCAGAAAGAGTGTGGAAACCTACAGATATGATTGAACCCAGGCAAGCCTGATACCAAAAGCCACATTCTGTTCCAGCACCCCACAATGCTTTTCAAAGGCATCAGATACCCTGACCTCAAACATGCCCTCCAGGAGTCATTATAATGCAGATGGATAAAAACAAAATCTCCAGGGATGGCTGACCTCACCTAAAGAGGGAATCTGTGGCTTCCCAGTAGCGAGAGTGCTGGCCTTAGCTCCCTTTCTTCCCATGTGTCCTTGGGAGTGAAGGCATCTTGCCAGTCCTCACATTCTCCTTCAGTAAGTTGCTTGGATTCTCAGGCAATGTCTGCCTGCAAAAGTTCTGGTAGAGGACACTGTCACTGTTCTTCCCTCACCACAGCCTACAAGGCCAAGGCTTCTGAGGAACATGGTACAGATAGGGGTGCCCAGGCTTTCCTAGTGGTCTAAAGTGGCTAGCCCTTGATTCCAGATGGTCAGGCACTGCATGACCTGCTTGGGATACACCATCAGATCTTGGCAGAGTGTGGGGAAGCTGCTTAGGTGGAACAAGCAGATGACTTGGAGTGACCCTTCTTTTTTGTAGGGGCACCAGCTGCAGAAGACCAGAATGTCAAGAGAGCTAGGCCATGGCAATGCTCATGCTCAAGAGTATCCAGGCAGCTTGCAAGGCATGAGGTTCCATTATGAACGGTAAGAGCTATAGTATCTTGGGCCCTGGCTGCTCAGGCAAGGACCAGTATGGGGCAGACAGCCTGCTAAGCAGCCTGGCCAGGAAGGAGTGTGGCTGCTTGAATTACTGGGGTTCTGTTCCCTCCTGGCCTTTGGGGACCTATATACACTCTTTGGCAGCCTGGACTAGGCTGGCTTCCAGCCCTTGGGCCCTCTTTACCACAGGTTGGTATGGTCATTGTTCAAGAAGTTCTTGGCCTTACCTGCTTCCTCTCCTTGATTTCCTCTCCATCAGAGCCTCCTTAGTGCCATCAGAAACTCTGACCCTCTGTCTTGTTTTCCCCCAGCAACCCAGAGACAGGTATGGCAGCAGAAATTGGCCTGGAAGAGCTCAGTGGACTGGAGATGGAAGTCATGAGAAGACAGGTGAACCTTTTCCCTACCAGGGACCCACATGGCAAGTGGAGGTAGCAACATAGTGCCTGAGAGTAGGGAGCCTCCACAGCTATGAGGCCACACCTTTGGTGTAGCAAGGCCCTTACAATCGTCTTTTCCCTTGGTGCACCCTGAAATGAGGTGAGGCTGGGCTGGTTTCTTTTCCTCCCAGGCCCAATGCCTCTTGTGCTCCAGCTTGATGCTTACCATCGAACCTCCCTCTGTCTCTGAGCTGTGACAAGGGAATCAGGGAAGAGGAAAGGGGCAGCATCAGGAAACAGGAGCACATCAGAGCAATACCAAGCAGTGGTGTTGAAAGGTCAGCAGAGGGGTAGCCCCCTGCAAACCAAGCTCAGGTCTTGTTAGAAAGAAGTCTCAGGGGTGGGAGAAAGAGGTTGGAGGAGCACCTGTCCTGGTGGCCTTCTCAGGCCCTGAGGCCCTCTTTTTGGTTCTGTGGCTGCACCCACACCTGCCTACCCAGGAGGAAAAGCTCCTTTTTTCCTGAGCTCCCCCTGCTATAGTGGGGGCAGGCTGGCCTCTTGCAGAGAAGTGGAGTGAACACACACATATACACAAAGAGAGAGAGAGAGAGAGAGAGAGACAAGAAGCTGGACCTGGGTCCTGCTAGGTCATGCCAGGCCTGCTGCTTCTCACCCGGGAGCACCTGGGCCTGCAAAAGGACAGCAAAACTACTTTTTGCCGCCCCCACTGACATGCCTCTGGCTTTCTGGAAGAGCCCTGCTCACCAGGTCTGCTTTTGATCCCTCCACAGCTGCACATGATCACTGGACGCCTGCGTGCCCTTGAGGACCAGGGCGCCACCTGGCGGCACAGGGAGGCTGTGTTCTTCACCATGCTGGTGTCTGCTTGCATCGCCAACCTGTGGCTATGGATGCGCCAGTGATGCTTCATAACTACTTCAGCATGGCCAGAGCCTCCGCTCCTTCCCCTCTTCCCTTTTCTCCCACAGCTGCTCTTGCCCACCCTCCTTCCAGCCCCTAGGTAGGATCAGGGAGGTCCTAACTGCTGGAAGCTGGAAGAAGTCTGCGTGAGCTGAGATGTGGTACCTTTGGCGAGAGAGGAGAGAGTGGCATCCACCCCTCCAGCAGCACCAGCGGCAGGCACTGCCTGCTTGCTTGTGAAAGCTCCCTGGGCCTCACCTCGGTGGCTCTAGCATCCTGCCTGCTCTGTTCCAGCCTCTGTGGCAAGGTTAGCCTTTGTCTTTCTCCCCTGTTCTTCCACACAGTGTGCAGGGCTCCACACACAAAACACGCTCAATAAAATTTCAATGGCAACAGCAAAACTTGGTGCTTGAGGTTCTTACGTGAATGACTCATTTGTGCCAGTGGTGGGAATGTGCACCGGGTAAAAGTCTCTCTGGTGAAAGGCCCTGTGGCTGGAACTTGGCTGCTGTTATTGCCCCAGGGACCCTGGTGTCCTCCTCCCCTTCACCCTCCCAGCCCTCACCGTCCCCAGCCCAGCAGAGGGTTTCTTTAATGTCTTTCCTGTTGGTATGGTGCCAATGGGTGCGTGCAGGGAAGTAGTTATATAAGGCATGTTGGCCCAGGTGTTGCCCGGACTCTATCACAGCAAATCTCATGAAAGGGACCAGAAGCTGCTCCATTTTCCCAGGAGGAAATGGAGTTCTAGAGAGGGGAAACATGTCCCTGGGTTTGTCTAGCATGATAGGAACAGAGCAGGTTCTCGGATGGGTTCTCCTGAGTTCTCGTGTAGGAAGTGGCTTGTCTCCTATGGATTTTTTGGGAATGAAGTCCTGACACAGTTCTGAAGTCTGAGTGCCCTACCTCCTGGATCCACAGGCTCATGAAGTATGTTTAGGACAAGGCCATCCATAGTGCAGGCATGCCAGGTTGCTGGAGCCTTGTGGAAGAGTGGCTGCCACTTTTCCTGGGGCCCAGGGATCAATACACATCTGTCTAGGGATGGAGACCCAGAGCTTTCTCATAAGCTTTATGGCTAAATGGATCTTCCTCTGTTCCTCAAGTCTGTTGAGGCTTCTCTATATCTCTAAAGGTGGAGAGTGTATCACTAGATTTGAGGAGAACATAACCATCTGTGTGTGGGGGGGGGTGGAGGAGAAGGATGGAAGGAAAGAGAGAGCACAGAGGGAGAAATATTAGAGGAAGGGAGAGGGACAGAGACAGAGATGGACAGGGAGAAAAGCAAGGAGAGAGTGAGACACTGGGTGAGAGAAAGAAGAGGCTTGAGTCCCAGTACCTTTTCTGCCAGGGCCCTGCCTCTCTCTGGTCCTCAGTAGGTTTCTATGCAAAAAGGGAATTCTCCCTCTCCTGGACTGCAGTAGTTCTGACATAGGATGCAGGGCCTCCTGTCAGCCCTGTAAGACATTGTGTGTGTGGCCCCTGGAGCCTTGGCCCTGCTGAAAGTTGAGACAAGGACACTTAACGAAGAAACAGTTAGCGGATTCTCTCTCTGGCCCCAAAGCAGAGGGGGTAATGGGGTGCTTGGAAAAAACCCTCTGCAGAATAGGGAGACAGCAACATCCAATGATAAGTGATTCTTGTTAGGAAAGCCAAGACAGACCAAAAGGGCCAAGGATGCTCCTTGTCCCCTCCAAATGGGCCCTGGAGACCCACGAATTGCCTGAGGGCTAAGCAAGGAGATGAAGCAGCCCAGCTGTTCCAACAGAGGCAGCACATGGCCCTTGCTGCCCATGGCCCAGCACACCCACTGCCTTTGCTTCCATAGAACCATCCAGCGGGCGCACAGGGGCTAGAAGCTAAGGAGGCAAAGTTGCTTGCCCTCACGTGGTCCCCGTAAGGTGCCTCCTTTCTTCTGCCCACCGGGAAACTCTGAGGAAGACAGGACTGTGGCAGGGCTGGCTGGGTCCGCTCTCCAGGCCTGGGTGTGCGTGTACCTGCGCAGACACAGCCATGTTTGCAGAAAGTCTCAGGTTGAAAATATGTTGTGAAATAAAGGTTCCCCTCTGGGAGCAATTTAGTTGGATTGCAAACAAACAGCACGGTGGCCCCCGTGGAGAAACACCTCCTGATCCAGGTGAGCTCAGATGGAGCCCTTGGCTATGCTCTTCCTGCCTCTCTGGCCTGCCCTGCAATGTGGACTCTGGGTGAGCTCCTGGCATGGCCTGGGGCTCACTTCTTAGCCATGCTTTCTAGTTGACTGCCTGCCCCACCAAGAAGGCCTCAGAGACCTCCAGAGGGGAAGTTCAGCCAGACCTGCTCGTATTTTTAAAAATTTGTTTTAGTTGTCAGTGGATCTTTTTATTTATTTATTTATATGTGGTACTGAAGATTGAACCCAGGGCCTCACACATGCCAGCGAAGTGCTCTACCACTGAGCCTCAACCCCAGTCCGCAGTGCTGCTCTTGATGGCCTCTACACCAGCCTGGGAGATGGGCATTGGGCCTCCCTGCAGGGTTTCCTTTACTTCTTCTCCTCCTCCTCCTTCTTCCTCCCCCTCCTCCTCTCCCCCTCCCCTCCCCTCCTCCTCCTTCTCTTCACAGAACTGGAATTGAACCTGGGGCCTCTCCTACATGCTAGACACACACTCTGCCATTCTGTCCTTAAGGGCGCCTCTGCAGGGTTCCTTAAGGGGCACCCAGATGGTATTATGGTGCATGCCCTGCAAACTCTGTATTGTTCCATGTGGTTTAAATGAGCTGCGTGTGCTCCAGGCTTTGTTACTTAGACTTTTGCACACAGCTCCCTGAGGGGGTCGCTTGTCTTCTAAGCCATCTGTGCAGGTGTGGAAAGCACATACCTGCAGTCAAGCTGTGCCCACCAAGCTGGGCAAAAGCTCAAACTCAATATTCCAGTTCTTCCATCTTGGTTGGCCTCCTAGCAGCTGGGGGATGGCAGCTGGGGAGAGTGAGCCCATGGGCAGGGGTCATGAAGGTGCAGAGAGGGGCTCTAGTATACCTAGGAGCAGCCTGAAATACCCAGCCTCTTGAAAGTGAGTCAAAGGCTTGCTTCCCTGGCGCCTCTTGTCTCTTTTCCTTCCCCCAACTCTATCCCTCTTTGAGGCCAAGCCCAAGGAATCTTGGAGGGAGTGCTGGATTTGCCCTTCAGGTTGGCCCCACCTTGGGTTCCTTTCCTCTCAGATTCTCTCTGGCTTGGCCTTCAGTCAGGTGGGCTGGCTGGGACTGTGCCAACACTTCAAGGCAGGTGTATGGCAGCCTCTAATCTCCAGACACAAAGCCCTGAGCATGCTCCATACAAGGGAGGATCCCTTGGGGACCTTGGGAGGGGCCAGCTCCTGGATCTAGGCAGACACACAGCTTCCACAGCAAGGCAGCCCAGTATCCAGCCCTCACTTCCACCAGCCTTGGGTGTGCAGGGCCGCCAGTAGGCCAGCTTCTCCACCGGGCATGTGGCACTGTGGGCCAGAGTCTTAAGCTCACCTGAACTGTGACCATGAACTCTTCTGGGTCTCTGCCAGATTCCCCTGTCAGGAAGAGTGGAACATCCCACTAACTGGGAAACTGCCAGCTGTGTCATCAGGGCCTCAGTGACCCTGACAGAAAAAGTCGGAGACCTCTTCTGGCTTCATGTGCTCATGAGCCCCCAAGGGCTAGTCTCTTATTGGAGGCTGTGTGGACAGACAGATGGATGCTGACTGGAGCCCCAGGACTCCCTGCCTCTGAAGTCATCTGATTGGTGAGGAAAGTGCCTGGTACTGAGCGGACATGTTCCTGCAGTCATAGACTGGTCTCCTCTGTGGGTGTCAGGGCTGGAGCCCATCGGAAGTGTGTGGAACCAGTGTTGATATGGACTCTGGTGTATATGGCCTGCCACACACTGGGGCTGAGGAAAATGGGAGTGTGGGGAAACTCCATCCCTAATCAAAGCAGGCAAATGGAATCTTGGGGGCTCTAGGAGTGCAGTGGCAGTGCGACAGTAACCTTACTCTGAGGCACCTGAACCTCTGTCTTCTAGAACACAGGGAGGGTGGCTGAAGAAGGTTCAGTGCAGGGGGGATCTAGGGACTGCCTGGCTAGGCATGGCTCTTTAGGAGAGTAAGGGGAGCCTGTTGGCTTTACGGCTGTACCACCTCTGCAGCCTGCCTGGCCCAGAATGTATGTAGGCCTCCCAGCCTCAGAGCATGAAGAGCAGGCCAGTTGGAGCTGCACAGCTCTTTACATATAGGAAGCAATGCAGGCAGGGGAGGCATTGTGTGGTGCGTCTCTCAGAAGCCCTGCTTGGACTGCAGCCTTTGATTTTGGCCCTTTGAGATACAACCTGGCCTCCTCAGGATCTTTGGAGGGTAGCACCCACTCCAGGCTCCTCAGACTTGGGAGTCAGCATCTTTCTTTGCCATTTTTAAAAATGCATTGGCAGTGAAGGTCATGGAGGTTCGGGTTGAGGGAAGATTTTGGAACAAAGTAGCAGGCTTCTGGCAGGGACAGACTCTCAAGGCTGCTATTTTGTCCTTCCAATGTGAGTTTTGAACAACATGTAGATGCCCTTTCCATGTCAGTGTATAACCACAAGAGACAGATAATATTACAGCAGCCTCATGTCTAGGCTTTCTGCTGGTGGCTAGGACCTGGGCCTCTTCTTCTTTATGGCTGGGCTTCCTCCAACTGCCCCTCACCACCACTTGTCAATGATTGCCTTCTCCAATGAGAGGGAAACCAAGAGCTTGGACTGTACATAGGCACATGCTTCAAACTGAGCCCAACTGTGGTAGAAAAAAAGTAAATCTTGAGTTCTTTATTAGGGGATGGTAAATCCTTATATAAATGAAGTAGGCAATAGCAAAGATGAGGCAAGTTTAAATTTGGAAAAGTACACAGCAAGTTCAGAGAATTCATTCATTCATTCATTAAACCATCCATCTATTCACTTGCCAAATATATATCAAGCACCTACGATGTGCCAAAGGTGGCTCAGCATTAGGGGCTTGCCACCAAGTGCTTCTCCTCATCCAGTGTGAAGTTTCCCACCTTCAGCTCCAGCAGCTTTTCTTCCTGTAGCTGGGCCCCACACAACTGTGCCTGGGGCATAAAGAGTGCCAGCAGCTTCAGTTCTACACTCAAGAGTCAGCCCCAAGAGCCTGCCCCTGCGGTTCTCACCTACCTCTCCCCTTGGCACTCACACCCAACTCCTAGGCCACATCTGCCTTCCAGCTGGACTGTGGTTGGCTGTGCCTTTGGAACCAGATTGCTTCGATGTGAATCTCAATGGGAATGATAATGATGACAAGTTGGCTTATGACAGATGTTGAGCACAAGGTAGCTGCTGGGTGAATGAGAGTCTGCCCATGAGGTTCTAGCTGCCTGTGAGGGATGCCTCTTACTTCCCCTTGTTGCTTTCTATCTCTCAGCCCTCCTCCCTGCTTCCCTGCTGCCCCACCACCCATGATGTCAATGACCCTTCCCTTGGTACCACTTCTCACCAGAAGCCCAGGACTTTTTTCTCTGCAATGACCAGAGTGAATATCTAGGGAACTAATTTCTAGCTAAGACTTGGAGTCTGCATCTCCAGGCTGTCAATCATGGAAGGG